>JALCCG010000076.1:44870-79656 GCA_023212695.1 Sporisorium sorghi | reverse complement strand
GGGGGGGGGGGGGGGGGGGGGGGGGGGGGGGGGGGGGGGGGGGGGGGGGGGGGGGGGGGGGCTCTTCGGTTGAGAAAAAGAAGTTGTCAGTGCTACATTACAAAAACCACTTTGATTCGCTTGCTTCTTCGCTCGTGAAGGTCGTGAACCTTGAGATGGGGGTTGATGTGATGCTGGTGATGTACGGGTTGGTCCTCGACGGCGGATGAGGAGGTGGTCAATGTCCACGGAGCTTTGAGATTTGCTTTTCTGGTTGAGACAGAAATTCACTCGAAATTGAGGCCCAAAATGAAGGTCGCAAAATTCAGTCTTTGACTGCCATCGACAGGCTCAGGCCGCTTCAATATCCTTTCCCACTGCGGCACTTGCGACGACGGCGGAAGATCAACAGGGTCAAAAGAGCCCTAGATACGATCACAACTCGATCTAAGCGCTTTCGGAGGGTGAACCTCAAGGTGAATTGCAAGCGTGAAAGGACACACAAGGCGCGCGGTTCGGCTGCGACGGTCATTCGCCTAACCCATTGGATTTTTTTTTCGGGAGAGGCGGGTCAGCTGTCCGAGATGGCCAAGGTCGCTTAACCCAAGGCTACAAGAGAGGTGGCGGGAACTGACACTGGGTCGGAGGCAGCGTTTGCCCCCGGAGTGCCAGCAAAAGAGAGAGAGAGAGAGAGAGAGAGAGAAGGCCTCGGAACGAAGCAGAGCGGCCTGGAATCCCGATAAAGTCGTCGACGGGGTCCCTTTGTGTGCGCTAACTGGACGCAGAGTGACAATGGAGTCGCTGCAGCGAGGCGACTCCGCATGCACGGACAACGCGCACACGGCCAGACGCACGGCATCCAACATCCGGTGCGATGCCGTCCCAGCCCCGGCTGTGCTACCTCTCTCTCCACGTGTGATCGGCCAAACATTCTCTCCAGACACACCATGAGGCTGTACCACGGAGACGACGGCGAGCGGCCAGCGCAGCGCGGGTGAGGGATATGCGAGGACCGATTGGCTGGGTTTGCTTTTCCACCTCGGTGAATTGTTTTTTCGATGGTAGAAGAGCGCTCTGTCGGAGATGGAAAACGCTGTTGTTTCTTCGGGTTTCTCATCGTTTCAATTGCTCGCCCCTCTTCCTCATCATCATCGTCCTTGACCACTTGTGCAAGTGGGTACACACACTGCGCACGAGGTGTAAACAACGCAACCTTGAGCTTGAATCTCGCAGGCCGTCTCGGACGACGCGTTGATGTGCAATCTCGGAGCTTGAGCTTAGCCTCACCTCTTCGCGAGAACGCCTTGCCGCGCTGATCTCTCGATCCAATCGCACACACAGCAACGACAAGCTTGCCTCTTTCATATTAAAACAAGCGACCAGAGCCGAGGCGGCAAGCGTTGCGAATGCCCAAATAATTCATGCAAAGCTTCGAAACCATTTCGTGATCAGCCATTTGACAGGCTTTGAAGCTTGCGATTCTTTCGCCTTCGATAATCTTTCGAGTTCGCTGCCCCAAGCCCACTTTCTCTTGAGAACGAGTGATGATGACCCGCCAAGCCCACCGACGTGATCGGCAGCGTGCCGAGCGTGCAGCTGAGCAAAGGCGGGCTGGTTGTGCAAGAGGTGACGCCCAAAAAAAGAAACACCTGGCTGGCTCTCGCTTACGTAGAGTGGACAAAAAAATAAATAAATAAATAATAAAATTGATTAAAAAATAAAATAAAAAAAGAACCCTTTTTTCCCCCTTTCCTCGCTTCTGTTCGGTTCTCCGGAGCGGCTGAGATCAAGTTTACCAAACCTCTTGCTCGCTTGGTCCGCTTCACAGAGCTGAAAGGAGACCAACACCTTCGACAGGACCACGCGCCGAGGGCGTCAAGCTGCCAAGAAGATGCGTGTGATCTCGGGCGTACATCTCACACGCTTGGGCCTTTTCGCCTGCCTGCGACCTCGCGATGCCTGCTTCCCTTGATTCAATCGACTCGGCCTCCCTGTTGCTGTGGTTGGCTTGTGCAGAATTCATCTTGCTCACAAAAAGCGCCGAGCTCGAGCTTTCCCTCTCTTCCCTCCTCTCTGGCTTCGCTGTCGACGCTCGCACCGCTATGAAACTGTTACGCCCTCAAACGCCTCGTGCATCATCGAAAGCCAAATGAAAGATTAGTCTTTCTGTGTTGTTGCGGAACATAGAGCAGACAGCGCATTCTGAGCTGGACGCAGAGAGAGTGCGTGTGCTCTTGCTGTGTGCTTTTTTTTTTTTTTTTTTTTTTTTTTTTTTTTTTTTTTTTTTTTTTTTCTTGTGTGTGTTTCAAATCGTGCATTTTGCAATTTTCGGCAGAGCCAGGAGGACAGAAAAAAAAGGGTGCAGCACAGCACAGCATCGAAGGCGCGTTGGCTTGGGCTGCACCCTTACACAACTGCACCTGCACACTCTGCACCCACACACCACCACCTGACGGCATTTTATTTTATTTTTTTCCCCCAAAAAACCCCTTCGCTTCGATCTCAAGCCATTGCAGCAGCACACAGCCCGGCCGACGCGCTCTCTCCCTCTCTCTCTCTCTCTCTCTCTCTCTCTCTCTCTCTTGCTCTGGTTGGCTGGCTCCTTTCGCTCGCTCGCTCCTATGCAGAGAGCCCTGCGTAGCAGCTTGCCTGTCAAAATCGAAACCGAATTTCACCTTTTGCCTTTTTGCCTCGAATTTTCTGCGGTTCTCCAGCGCCAGCTGCAACCAACCCACGGCGCCTCTGTCTGCCTCTCAGCTCTCCGCCAGCCCCACTGAATTCACTCACTCACTCACTCGACTCGACTCGGAACTCTGGCTCGAAATTCACTCAGTCCACGCCTCGCGCTTTTTTTGAGTGAGAGGGAGAGAGGCAAAGACACACACGCATGCAACACAGCTCAACACACACACACACACACTCACTCACTCACTCACAGACGCCCTCTTCTCTCTCTCTCTCTCTCTGTGTGTGTCTCTCGTCTCGTCTCGTCTCTGTCTGCCTCTTGCTTCTGTCTCTCTCAGCTCAGTGCATTTGACCTTTCGCTTGGTTCGCACATTCGAAGCTCTCTCTTCCTTTGGCACGATCCACTCGACAGTAACTCCATCATCATCATCATCATCATCATCATCATCATCATCATCATCATCATCATCATCATCATCATCATCATCATCATCATTATCTCCTCCATCACCATCTCCTCCTCCCGCTTCTCCTTTCAGCACCACTCTTGGCGCCTCTGCATCGTCTAGACCCCCTTTTCCTTCCTCCTTTCTTCGCTTCTTTTTCCGCACGCGCACCCTTCCCCCTGCTCAGTCGTCCTTCTTCACGGAACACTTTTTCGTAGACGTTGCGGTACTCGCTTGTAGACGGCCTATTCTGTTCAGCCCTTTCTCGTCTTTTTGCATACAGCCGCTCGACATCTCTGCTGGCTCAGCATACCTTCTGGCTTCCGTGATCCTTACCACCCAATCCTCTTCCTACGGACCTCGTTGGCATTCACGCCGTGTCACTAGCAACCCGTCTCCTCTGGCCCTCTTCATTCTTGGCTCGATCGATCGCAACACAACCAACACGCCTCGAATGCAAACGCACTTCGTCTGAACGCTGGCATCCCTTCAGTCGCATCACGCGCAGATTCAAAAAAAGCCTCGTCGCGCGACCAGCCTTGGCGCCCAAGCGGATCGACTCGACGCGAGCCGATTCAAATCGTGCTCAAACTCACCCCGACTTGGCTAAACGCCCTCCCAACATCCCGCACCCTTGCGCTCGTCCTCTTCGCTTTCGACCCTCTCTCTCGTCGACGCTTCCATTGTGCTTGAGTCTATTCTCTCTCTCTCTCTCACTCTCTCCTCCTCCCACAGCATTCAATTGCGCTACCCATGTTCGGCAGTCAGTTCCAGACCCAACCGTTTGGCCAATCGACGCCCGGTTACTATCCGCACATGACCTTCCAACAGCAGCAGCAGCAGCAGCAGCAGCAACAACACCAGCACAACCAGTTCGCCTGGATGCAGTATCAACAAATGCTGCAGGCACAGCAATTCTACGGCCAGCAACAGCAGCAGCAGCAGCAGCAGCAGCAGCAGCAGCAACACGCACACGCGCAGGCGCAGGCATCGTCGCCTGCCAGCGAAGTCGGTTCGGGCTTTGACAGTCGTAGACGCACCTCGTCCACGCCCCAACGGCCTCAGCATGTCACTTACAACGATACTTTCCGTCGTGAGCAGCAGCAGCAGCAGCAGCAGCAGCAGCAGCAGCAAGCCGGTGCCGTTCCTGCTGCCTTCCCCGCTGGCTCGTATGCCGGTGGCGTGCCACAGCTCAACTCCATGCGCAGCTTCAACGGCCAGCCCATGGCGGTAGGCCAATTCGGTCAAGTCGCTTCGACTGGCCATTCGGCCTCGTCGTCGGTCTCGTCTGCTGGTGGCTTCCATCCTTACCGCAGGACACAGCGCGGAACCTCGGACATTGGTACCACCAATTCGCAAACCTTTCCCTCGAGCGGTGCAGCTGCCAGCGCAACTCCATCTCTGACGGCGCCACGCATTCGTACCGGCAGCACGGCTTCCAATGCTTCCTCGCGAGAGGCTTCGTCGTCTCCCATGCTGGCCCCCGACCGCAAACGCGGCGGCGGCGGCGGCGGCGCCATTCCTTCCTCGGCTTCGGCACCCGCCTTTGCCAATGGTGCTGCTGCCAAGAACGCGCCTTCCACCACCTCGTCGCATGCTGGTCTCTCGCATCTGCGCGGCGCTCCTCCCCGCACCAACAGCCAATCCTCCATCGGATCGGACGCCTCGTCGCGAACTGCCACTGCCCCGGTTCACCATCGATCCGACTCGTCCACCTCGATCCAGTCCATCAACACTTCTCAGCGTGTCCAACCCGCAAGCGCCGCTTCCTCCAAAAAGCCATCGCCCCTGTCTCGACAGGCAGCCAAGGACGACGACGAAGAGGCCGTCTACGGCGGCAGCGATGACGACCGTGTCGATGGCGGACGTTCCACTCCCATGCCCGGCTATGCGCCCAAAGCATCCAAGAAAACGGGCCTGTCGAGCAAGCTCCGCAAGGCCTTGTCCTTTTCCAACATGAACGACATCCAAGATAATGCGGCCTACGGTGGCTCATCAGCCTCAGCTTCTGCCGCCGCTGCTCGGCGTCAGCAGCACGGCGTGTTCGGCCGTGACCTCGGCGGCTTACCCAACTCGTCCGGAGACACCAACGCCTCGACGGGATCGACGCGCTCCACATCGCCTCCATGCACGCCCGACAATGGCGCCGCTCTTCCTGGCTCGTCGGCCGCCTCGATCACTTCGCGACGCGGCACGCGACCCCCGCTGTCGAACAACAACGAGGGCAAACGCAGCATCTTCAATCGCAAGTTCAACTCGTCCACCGACAACATCTCGATCTCGTCGACCGTCTCGAGTGCTTCGGTCATGCTCCGCAAAGTGGGCAACCTCGGCAAGCTGGCACGACGCCACTCGCTCATGGGCCTCACCAACATGTTCAACAAGGACAAGGAGCGCGAGGGCCGCGACGGCATCCACGCCGACTCTTTCGGAACTTTGCCAACCGCTTCGGACGACTCGGCCATCAACACCAAGTCCAAGAAAGCGTCCAAGAGCAAAAAGGGCATCCCCGCCACCGCCTCGATCACGCACGCTACCGTCGAGCTCGAGAGTGCGCGCGTCTCGGATGCCGGTATGACGCCCGCTGCTTCGTACGTGCGTCAGCATCAGCTTCAGATGCAGGCGCAAGCCGAGGCAGAGGCGCGTGCCGCGCGTGAACGCCAAGAGTCCGAGGCAAAGGCACGCGAGGCGGGCGAGAACCGTCAAAAGATGATCGAAAAGGAAAAGGAGAGGCTCAAGTCCAAGCGTGGCTGGCGCAAGAAGTTTGGCAGCAGCGGCGGTGGCGGTGGCGGCAGCATCAGCTCTATCACTTCGGATGCTCCCACTGGCCTCGAGACCACCTATGCCGAGCCAGAGGAGTACGCCGATGCGATTGACCAGAATGCCGAGCCGATCGTGTCTGCAGTGCCACCGCAGATCGCCATGCCGTACGGCGAAGAAGGCGGGTTCGACGCCTCGTTCGACAGCGAGCTGCTCGAGCCACCACACATGCCCGCCGCGGGCGGCCTGGGCGGTGAAGACTCGGGCGACGAGTACGAGACCGATAGCCTGCGGCACTGGGGCGAAGGCATCGAGCGATCGCGCGCCAGTGCCGCGCAGTGCAAGAATTACAAGCCTATCCTCAAGAAGACGGCTTCGACGCCCGATCTGTCGCTGAGCGGCGGGTTTGAGAAGCCGTTTGCTGGTCGTATCCGAGCCAACTCGTACGACGCTCCTCAGGCTTCTGCGACGTCGTCGTCGTTGCACGGCACGAGCACGATGACGCACATTTCGAGCAGCACGGCGGGAGTCGAGCGTCTGGACGGGGTGGGAGCCAAGACGAGCGACTCGCCCGTCTCTTCTCGTCCTGGCTCGCGCTCGAGCGAGGTGCCGCCGCGGTCGGCTTCGCCCGGCTCGATTCAGCACGCGGGCGGTGTGTTGGGCCACCACTCGAACTCGTCGATGCCGACGCTGTCGTTGATGATGGATTCCTCGGCCGATTTCATGCCGCAACGCTCGGTGACGGCGCCTAGTCAGGGCAAGAAGAAGCTGTCGTTTGCGGACGATCTCATTTTCCATTCGACGTGGCCTGCGACGGTGTACGATCGACGCGGCGAGCAGGCGACTTGCAACCGGCTCACGCCGCTGTTGGCGCAGCGGATCAAGGAGGAGCTCAACACGTACAAGATGGAGGAGATGGCGGTGGCGCCTTCGAGCCGCATCTACACACACTTTTTCGTTTAGAGGGCTACCAGTTCTTTATAACCTTTGATCGTCTTCGCCAAGGATTCCTTTTCCTGCTCTCGTCTCAGTTCGATCCACGTCGGCAAGCACGCTTCGACTTTCGACTACGGAAGGGTCAGCCCGGTCAGCGGCAAAGCTACCTACAGTACCTTGCGGACACGCGCTCTGCTTGGGGCGAGTGACCGGCTCTCTCTCTCATGCTCTCTTTTCTGCTTGCAATTCTCTTTCATACAACAAACTTTTTCAAGGTCTTCTCGATTCAACTCTGCTCAACACACATTCCTGGCTCCTTTGTCGTCTTTCATCCTGTCGTGCTCTCTGTCTCTCTCTCTCTTTCACTCCCATCATCGCTTCTGGTCTCGCTGCTTCCACTTCCAACTCGTTCTCATCGGTCCCATTGCATTGATTCGACTTCCCACATCACAATTGCTGTTCTCGCCTCTCTCCAATCAAAATTTGCCTCATAGCAGCCTTGATGGCCGGCCCTTTTCTCTCGTTCTCATGGTGTTTGTGGTGCGTGATGTGCGAAAGGGTCGTGCTGGTGTGTGTGTGTGTGTGTGTCGGTGGCCCGTGCATCGATTTTGGCAGGTGCAAAATGTTAGAGTGCGGTGCGATGTGCTGGCTCGCTCGTGCTCTTGGCACAAATGACCGATCGGCGATGTGCACAAAGTGTCGACGAGGGAAAGGGCCAGCGAAAAATCACTCGCTTGTGTGGTTGCGATGAGAGAGAGAGAGAGAGAAGAGCTGCAAGCGAGTCAGGACGCAAGGATGGATCGATGGGCGTTTGGGGCTCTGGCGGGAAGCGTCTTCCGTGCTGCAGAGCTGCAGAGCTGCCAAAAGCTCCACCTGTCGCGCTGTTTCGTCATGGCTCCTTTGCTCTCTGTCTGCGCCTTGACCACTTTGAAAAAGAGAAAAAAAAAAAAAAAAGAAAAAAGCAATTTCTGGCTTCTGTGCGGTCTGCCTAGCAGCGAAATTGAGAAAAAAAAGGGGGGGAAATTGAGGTGACACGCAATCGCCGCTGATTTGCTTTGCACTGCTGCTGCTATTTTTTTGACGTCCGTCCGTCATGCTTAGCGGAGGCTGCTGCTGCTTTCTGCTGCTGTTGCGAGACAAGCTGATGATGATGATCTTGGTCTGAAAGGGCTCTTTTTGGCCCGCGCGCTTTTTCTGCTCTGTCACACACCTGTCTGTCTGTCTGTCAGTCTGTCTCTCCGCTCTCTCTCTCTCTGTGACCACTTGTGTTTTTTCATCTGTGCTCCGTTCTCACCATCGTCATCACCATCACATCCTCACCATCACCATCACCAATCCATCCTTTTTGCGGTGCAGCCCTCCGCATTGCGATCTTCAGCGATTCTACCGACGATACGATTCCAAGGCATTCTCTTGCTGGATCCCCCAACCTCGGTAAACGATCGCCGTACGCTGTTCATCAGCCCACACATCATCTCGAACGAGCCTTGACCTGCTGGCGCCCAAACGCCATCAAGCCTCAGTCCGCTGGTTTTCATATCGACGCCGACAGCCACTGCAATTTGTGGTCTGATTGCATTCTACTCTCTGGCTCGTCCCTGCAAAACTAGTTTCCAGGTCAACTTGCTCTAGCGAAAGCAAGTGCGAGCAATCCTCGTTCGAATAGCTCAACAACAAGCTTATCGACAGCCCTTCAAGAGACTTCGCACTCGATCAGTCCAGCTTCTTGCCAAAACATCATCATCATGGGCCTGCTCGATCATGTCCCAGGCGCCAAGTCGCACATCAAGCCCTCCAAGGAGGACCGTCCTCCCGAGGGGGCCTCGGCCGACGACACTGAGGAGCTCGACGAGGAATCCGGAAACATTCTCATGTCGCTCATCGGTCAGCTGCGCATAGGCATGGACCTGTCCAAGGTGACGCTCCCCACGTTTGTGCTCGAGCCGCGCTCCATGCTCGAGCGCATCACCGACTTTATGTCACATCCCGACCTCATCTTTGGCGCGGGCAAGCTCGAATCGCCCGAGCAGCGCTTCCGCCAGGTGACGCGGTACTATCTCTCGGGCTGGCACATCAAGCCTAAAGGAGTCAAGAAGCCGTACAACCCGATTTTGGGCGAGTTTTTCCGGTGCACGTACAACTATAACGACGGCACCAAGGGCTACTACATTGCGGAGCAGGTGTCGCACCATCCGCCCATCAGCGCGTACTACTATGTGTCGCCCGAGAACAACCTGTTGATCTACGGCGAGTTGAAGCCCAGGTCGAAGTTCCTGGGCAATTCGGCGGCGACGATCATGGGTGGCGAGAACCGCGTGGTGCTGCTCGACCGACCGGACGATGGCGAGTATCAGATCTCGATGCCCAACATGTACGCGCGTGGGATTCTGTTTGGACGCATGGTGCTCGAGCTGGGCGACACGAGCAAGATCCGCAACGAGCGCAACGACCTGAGCTGCGACGTGGAGTTTAAAACCAAGGGCTACTTTACGGGTACGTACAATGCGATCGGCGGCAAGGTGACTAAGGGCGGCAAGACGGTGGGCGAGATTTCGGGCAAGTGGAGCGATGCGATGGAGTACAAGGACTCGAGCACGGGCAAGCACGAGGAGCTGTTCGACGCGCGTAAAGCGACCATGGTGCAGAAGGAGGTGATTCCCGAAGACCAGCAGGAGGACAACGAATCCCGCCGCCTGTGGAGCAAAGTCACAGAGGGCATCAAGGAGAAGAACCTCGACAAGGCTACGGAGAACAAGTCGGCCATCGAGGAGAAACAACGTGCGCTGGCTAAGGAGAGAGAGGAGAGCGGCGCCACCTGGGAACCGCGCTTCTTTGTGCAGAAGGGCGAGAAGTACTTGCCTAGGATCGACGCGTTGCCTTCGGACGAGTACCGCCCGCAGGTCGTCGTGGAGTACTTTAGCAACGCCGAGTAGAGTTGGGGCTGGATAGATGATCTGCTTCTCACAAAGCCGTGCTTCTCATTGCGACCTTTAAGTTGCCTATATACTTGTTGTTGTGCCGCGTCTGTCCTTCAGTGTTTTGTTGTTTGCGCCAATGCTATTTGCTATACCGGAAGTGCCCCGCACGGGTGTGAGACACGAGAGTGAGGGTGCCAGCAGAGTGGATCGAGCGACGTGTTTGCAGAGTGCTGTGACGCTCAATTGTGGGGCTGAGGGCGGGGGCGGTGAGGCCTGCGGGGTTTGGTCGTGCGGTGGGCGGTGGGATAGCGCGTAAATTGCAAGCGCGACGCGTACAGATGAACGCGACTTTTTCGTGACACTGCAGAGAGAAGATGTAGAATTTCATTACCCTGTATAGTCACATCTTGTGCGACCCGGCAACCGTTATATGAACCTCATCTTGGTTTGGAACCCCTGAATCGCTCTTCACGAGCTCGCAGCACAATAGCACATCATCACGATAGCGGAACGGTACAGTAGCACAGCAGCATAGCAGTGCAGCGGCAAGAACGGCAGGACGGCTCAATAGCATAGCAGTATAACGGCATCCATCACATCAGTCAACAAAGGCGCAAAGCGTCTAGCACCACAACGTAGGACGACACATCAGCACCGCAGCTCTCCACGGCGTACGACAGCGTACGATAGCGTTCGGCAGCACAACAGAACGATATCACGATAGCGCAGCAGCACAAGACAGCGTACTACAGTACAGCCAGCACCAGCTCAACAGCTTGTACAACAGCGCAAGGGTACAGCACACAAGCGTACACCAGCACAGCAGGTCCGCAAGCATTCAGTCGCACAGCAGCGTACAACATCGTACAGCAGCGTGCGCTAGCGAGACAGCACAACAGCATAGCAGTGTACGACCGCACAGGAGCGTACGACGGCGTAGAACAGCGTTCAGAGCTCAACAGCGTACAAGACAACGTGCATTGGCAGAGCAGCGACAGAACGAGGAACAGCTCACAGCAGTGCCAGGACGAGCAAACACCCGGACCAGCAGACACGCACGACAGCAAAGCTCTCCCTCTCCTGAGACGATCACAGGTCACTTTTCGTGTAACTTCGGGTCAGCGGATACGACTACAGCAGCAACTCTCACCCGGAAGACACCGCTGGAGCTTTACACCCCTTCACCACCGGACACGGCCAAGTTAAACCACGACGAACACACATCATGACGTTCTCCACAACCCCAATCACGGCCGCGGGCAGCTCTGCGGCGTACACGCAGCAGTACAAAAAACACTTTGGCGACCGGCCGATGGCGTTTGCGCTGGCCGAGGCCCGACCTTGCTCCTCGCTCTCTAGCCGCAGCTGTGGCGAGCCGAGTGCTGCGCCGGACGCCTTCGCCACCTCCTCCTGCGCCACTTCGAGCAGCAGCACAGTGCAAGAGGTGGACCAGGCGGGCGTCGACACGGAAACGCACACCGCACTAGCCAACTTGGGATGGAGGATCCGCGCGCGCGTCAACCAGGGATACAGCCGCACGTCGACATCAGCGGATCCGTTTGGCGGGCAGAGCGAGGGCTGGGCGTCGGAGCGCACGATCTTGAATAACGTGACGAATACGAGGCGTAGCTGGAGCCGTACCAGGACTGCGCCTGCGACGATGGCTGCTTCGTTTGACGAGTTAAGGACGGGCAACATCGTGCACCCGCCCAGGGATGCGGTGAAGCGCGGCAGGCGGACGAGCGATGCCCAGGAGGAGGAGAGTGCAGAGCAGGCAGGTGCAATGGAGCACGGTGCGATGGGGCAGCAAGACGTGGACATGGGAGCAGCAGCACAAAGACGCATAGCAGGCCTGCCCAAACTCTCGTTCTCGTCCTCCGTCTCGTCGACCACTTCGCACGACTCTGGGTTCCCCGCCTCCCCCACACCCCTTCAGACATCGAGGGGTTTTGCGCGCTCACACAGCTCATCGCACTCGCCGTTCCCAACCCAAACGAACTGTAGTGCGGACGTGGAGATGGATACGGACATGCCTGACGCAGCTGCTGCCGCGGCGGGGGGTAAAGTGCGGAGTGTGGGGGATGATGGGGGGTACGACTTTTCAGCTCACTTCAATCGCACTGATTTCTAGCCCTCCCCCTCTCTCTGCCCAGCTACCAGCTTCACGTATACCCCGCTCGCTCATGTTCTCCTGATCAAACATACCCCGCCCGCTCCTCGCTGCTTTGTAGATAGGAATGGATACAGCTTGCATCATCGCCCACGAATACACCGCGATCTCCTTTGCCCGCCCATTTGAGAGTCTCTGGGTGTGATACAACGCTGAAGCTAGACCAGCCTCTGGAGATGCGTGCGTCACGGCGCGACCTGCACACGAAGAGAGCGTTCTGAAGATCCTGAGGGTGAGGCTTGCCGATGCTACACGACCAGGAAGCTCAGGATGGCCAGGCCAAGCACAGACGATCGAAGGGATTGCGTGCGAGTTTGAGAGTGTGGATTGCCATCGTGGCTAAAGTGGTATCATTTTAAAAGTGTGGTTCTTGTCTCTTTCATTCTTGTCCTACTCTGCTTCTGTCTTCTCTCTCCTTCATCCTCCTCTTCTCTCCTCCCCCTCACCCAACAAACCGAAAACTATCCGCCTGCACAACATACTTGGCGCTCAGCACCACACTCGCATCCTTGCCCGTGTTACTCGAGCACGCCACACCACCTTCCCCACCTGCACTGTTGACCACCAGCACAAAGTTCTGCGAAAACGCCCTCGGGTGCGACGTGATCGGTGCATCCGGGTCAAAGTTGCCGCGGTTGCGGTTGGCGCCGTGCGTGGAGGAAGTTGCGGATTTGGGCGCGGTCGATGTGGACGGGTTGAGGGCGGAGGAGGATTCGGGTGTGTGGTGCGAGACTGTCCCTGAGACGGTGAGGAGCATTGATGGTGGGATGAACGATGCTGGTTGGCGTAAAGAGGACGGTATGATGAGATGGATAAAGGTCAGTATGCACTCGAATGGAAAAGGAGATGACAGAGGGGAGAGGGAAAGAGGAAGAGAGGGCAAATGTATGCTTCATATACTACTCGATACAGCAGTGGACCTTGGACAGTATAGGTATCGAACCCTTATGAAAAGCGTCCCTTCGCAGTTGGTCGACCCTGTCAGCCCTCATCGAGCATATTGCCCAGCGAGGGAGAAGGATCGCCATGCGACGGGACTATGGGTTTGTTCTCGCCTCTTGCCAGCATCGACTGTAGGAAAAATCATCCGTCCTGCCATCTTTCGGACGGCAGAGCTTCCCCGCTACATCGATGCGCATATCGAGGCTGAAGTATCGAGAGTATACAGCTTGACGGAAAGTCGGAACTCACCTCGATCCACAGCGCCACCTAGCGCATGGCAGTCGAAAGCCTGCACTTCATGCTTGCTTCCCGGCATGCTGTTGAGCATCGCCGTCAGCTCCTGCTGGCCGCTCACGGGCGTGCCATTCCACACGATCGACGACGTGGGCAGGTAGAGAGTCGGGACCAGATTGGTTCGTTGTGGAGAATCGGATGCGGCGTAGTAGGCTGATACGAAAGTTTCGGCCGCTTTGGCAGCAAAGTCGGCGAGGCGGCGCGAGTCGGGCCGTTTGTCGGGTGGCGGTGCTGGATGTGTGGGTGCGGCTGCCATCTTTGATGTGAGTTGATGGGGGGAGGGAAGATGGTTAAGGTGTTCGGTGAAAAAAAAAAGTGAAAAGCTGCGCAGCTTTCGACAGAGGTCCGACTTCCGAAGATTGATTCAAGATCGGGGAGCTGGTGGCCGATCTGAGAAGGTGGGAAAAAAAGCAGCAGAAAAGCACGCCATGCCCAGCTGTGTGGCAACTGTGTGGGTTTCATTTGAAATTGAGCTTTTTGTGACTCGCTGCGAAAGCCTAGATTTCCTCGAGAATTTGGCTCGCAACGCACCGCACACTGCAACGCAACGCAACGCAACACAGCACAGGACAGGACGAGTTTCTCTCTCTCTCTCTCTCATCAATCAGCGCTTTCGGCCTTTCCTTCCTCCTTGCCACACACATCCTTGCCAGCATCACACTCTCCTATCTCGCTTCATCGACTCACTCATCGATATACCCATATCTCTCCTGAAGAACTGCGATCCACTCTTGCGCCCTCTTTCGGCTGCTCCGATTCTCGCCACCCTTACACACCAACTAGATTGAACAAGGAGGCCTCTTAGAGCAACAATGTCGCCTCCTATCAGCGGCACTTCCAGCGTCGCCTCGTCGCAGGCGTCCACTGTAACGCCTTTCAACACCGACATCGCTTCGTCCGTTGCATCGCTCGACTCTTCCATCCCTACCTCGCCGGAACCCTCCGACATTGGCGACGATGCTCCTTCCAAGCTTCCCTTCGTCTCGCACAAGGACCGCCGTGGCGCCAACGGATACCGCTTCGCTACCCAGTGTGCCACCGTAGACGATCCCAACCACAAGGACCAGTACGGCTCCTCCTCGGCGCCCATCTACATGTCCGCCACCTTCAAGGGTCTGCCCGGTGCCGAGTTCGACTACTCCCGCTCCGGCAACCCCACCCGTTCCATGCTCCAGCACCACCTCTGCCAGCTCCAGAACTGCAAGTACAGCTTCGCCGTGTCGAGCGGCATGGCTTGTCTCGACGTCATCACCCGCATCGTCAAGGCGGGCGAGCGCATCATTGCTGGCGATGACCTCTACGGTGGTACCAACCGTCTCCTCGGCTACCTCGCCTCGCACCAGAGCATCCACACCGACCACGTCGACACCACCGACGCCTCCAAGGTCGAAGAGATGCTCCAGCAGCGAAGCCGCGACGCCGCTGCTGGTCGATGCGGCAAGGTCAGCATGGTGCTCCTCGAGACGCCCACCAACCCTTGCCTCAAGATTTGCGACCTTCAGCGATGCGCTGCCGCCGCCAAAAAGTGGGCGCCCGATGCCGTCGTCGTCGTCGACAACACCATGATGTCGCCCTACCTCATGCGTCCTCTTGAGCTCGGTGTCGACGTCGTCTACGACTCGGGTACCAAGTACCTTTCTGGTCATCACGACCTCATGGCCGGCGTCATCGCTTGCGACCGTGACGATCTCGGCAAGCAGATTGCATTCACCATCAACTCGATCGGAAACGCCCTCACGCCCATGGACTCGTTCCTCTTGCTTCGTGGTATCAAGACGCTCGCCGTGCGCATGGACCGACAGCAGGCTTCCGCGATCACTGTAGCCCACTACCTCGACTCGCTCGGATTCAAGGTCAACTACCCTGGCTTGGCTTCCCACCCTTCCAAGGCCGTGCACGACAAGCAGGCTGCCGGCCCTGGTTCGGTTCTCAGCTTTGTCACTGGCGACAAGGCGCTATCGGAACGCATCGTCGGAGCTACTCGACTCTGGGGCATTTCCGTCTCGTTCGGCTGCGTCAACAGTCTCATCTCGATGCCCTGTCTCATGTCGCACGCCTCCATCGACCCCAAGGTGCGTGCGGCTCGTGGCATGCCTGAAGACCTCATTCGCCTCTGCGTTGGTATCGAGGACGAGCGTGACCTGCTCGAAGATCTCGAAAATGCATTGCTCCAAGCTGGTGCGATCCGCCGCAAGCCATCGACTCGATCCACCCTTGTTGGCTCTACTACCGAAAGCTCCCGCGCAGCATCGCCAGATCTCATTGCCTACGAACGCACCCCTTTGGATACCGAAGAGCACGTGCACCAGGACAAGGTCGGCGGGCTCGTCGAGGACATGAACCGAGCCAAGCTCGAGACGCGCGGCGGTGAGGGGGAACCTCGCCTGCCTCGGGATCACCCGCCGCCGTCGTCCGTGGTCGTCAGTGCGCCTGGCAAGGTGATCCTTTTCGGCGAGCACGCCGTGGTGCACGGTGTCACTGCTGTCGCTGCCTCGGTGGCTCTGCGATGCTATGCTAGCGTGTCGCCTCGCGAGGACGGCAAGATCTCGCTCGACTTGCCTGATCTCGGTGTCGTTCACACCTGGAGCATCGGTGAGCTGCCGTGGTCGGCTGTGCCTCGATCAATTCAGGGTGGTGGGGCTGTGCCCGACTCGCTCGACGCGGGCCTTGTCAGCGCCATCGAAAAGGTGGTTGGCGATACCGTCAACGAGAGCGAGAGGAGCCATGCTGCTTCCATCGCCTTCCTGGTGCTGTACACGTGCATCGCAGGCCAGTCTGAAGCTCGAGCTCAGGCATTTGTGCTGCGTTCGGCCTTGCCCATCGGCGCCGGTCTCGGATCCAGCGCCGCGCTCAGCTCGTGTCTCGCTGCGGCCCTCAACATCCTATACGGGCGCATCCCCGCTCCCGCCACCGACGTCTCCGCCGAACACTCGGCCTACGTCAACCAGTGGGCTTTCCTCTCCGAAAAGGTCATCCACGGCACACCGTCGGGCGTCGACAATGCATGCGCAGTGCACGGCGGCGCCATCGCCTTCACTCGCGCTCACCCGAGCAACACGCTCACCGCCAACAAGATGGACAAGCTCAAGGGTTTCTCGTCATTCCGTTTCCTGCTCGTCGACAGCTGTGTAGGTCGCGAGGGCAAGAAGCTCATTGCTCACGTGGCGGCTCAGAAGGAGGCGGAGCCTGCGCGTGTAGATGCTGCGTTGCAGCGGATTCAGAAGATTGCGGATTCGGCGCAGGTGATGCTCAGCGGTCGTTCGGGGTTGGAGCGCGCGGAAATTGTGGCTCAGCTTCGGAAGTTGATCAAGGAGAACCATGCGGAGTTGGTGGGGCTGGAGGTGTCGCACCCTGCGCTGGAGCTGATTCGAAACAAGACGGAGACGTTCTCGCCGCAGCTGGCGACCAAGCTCACGGGCGCAGGCGGTGGTGGATGTGCAGTCACGCTGTTGCCAGACGAGTTTGAGCAGGGTAAAGTGGATGCATTGGTCAACGAGTTGGAGGGGGCTGGATTCAAGTGCTACGAGACAAGGGTTGGAGGTGATGGCTTTGGGGTCAAGTTGCTGCAGAGTGCGGAGGAGGAAGCCGAGGCCAAGCTGAGGTTCAAGGAGGCTAGCGTTAGCAAGGAGTTGGCTTCGTGGGCTGATGGTCAGCGAGGGTGGGTGTTCGCTTGAGTAGATGTACTTACGTTTTAGGTAGACTTGTGTTTGGCGTCAGCAACGATCTTCTTGTAGTCCTCCGCTGGAAGGTTCATGCAGAGCTCGACGAGACCGCCGAGATCAAGGGATTCAGCTTCGTGTCCAAGATGAGACTTGAGCTCTTCAGGCAGAACCGACCGCAACTTGCGACCTTGCCAATCATGACCCCAGCATTCCGGCAAGAGTCTGTGGGAATAGTCGAGAAGCCAGGAGAGCCAGTCCTCCCAGTCTTCTACATCACGCAGCATCTTGATTGGCAATTTGCGGCAGAAGGCGCTTTCCCAAACCTGCACGTAAAGTTTTTCGTAGCAAGATGGCTTGAAGGCATTCTTGAAGCGCTCGAGGAACGCATCCTGGAGAAGATCGAATTGGTTTCGCTTGTCATTGTCTAAAGAGGCGTACCAGTCTCGGGCATCATCAGACATGAAAGTCCCAAAGTATCCGGCTTGAACCGCGGGATCGTGAACCTTCCGATCGCGACAGAATCGCTTGAAGGATCTCAGCCACTGCTGGGGGCACCGATGACCATTAAAATCAAGGATCATGGCCATGGCAAGCGAAGCAACGAAGGATGTAGCTTGGGGCAGAGACGACTTGATAAGTCAAGCCGCGGCGAGGTTTTGAAGATGGGGTCACAGTCTCATACGAAGGGCACTTATTTATGCTGCGCTAGCAATCGCTACGTGGACCTGATATGGACAAACGCGATGCTTTACAAAGCTACGGGTGCGGAAGCGATGCGGATGATCTCGGAGCTTGCGGCAAAGAATGCCGCTCTGTACAATGCATTCGCTCCGTTGCCTTCCGGAGTGATCAAAGGAAAGACTCTCTCCACGCTCATCACAAGCAAAAGCTTTGTTCTCACCGTGGGTCTGGTCCCGTCCATTCACCCACCAACTTCCACCAACAAACCGCAAGGTCGCGCAACGCTTTATTGTGGTGACAGCGCAAAAGGACACTCCTTCACTCAACGGGACCATTTGGTGGGTTCAATCGCGAGTTTTTCCTCCAATCAAGGGTGCACGCTTGACGACGGTTGACGGAAGACCGGCTCAGCTTCATTTCAAGCTGACAGTCTCCCCTTTGTACCGTCACTTGCTCTCCCAAAACAGTCGGCGGGTTCTCCGACTGGCCTTGTTTTTCCCTCACAGCACACCGAGACTCGACCGTTTGAGCCAAACGTGTCACTTTGTCAATCACTTTCGTCGAGTATATAAACTCACCGGAAGTTTTGAGTTTGGGGGACTACACCCTCGAACCTTGTTGAATAAGCTCAGCTCCTTGGCGTCCCTTTTCCCCTCCTTCCCCTTTCCTCTTTCCTCTTTCTGCTTCTCTTTACTTCTTTTCTCGACATCCTACTCCCTTCTACCTTTCTGTCTCCTAAACGTGTCCGCTCCTCTTCTGTAGACTTCTGTTCCGCATTCCTCCTCTTTCCTCTTCGTAAGTGCATGCCAGGAGTTTCGAGTGTCATCACTCGAAGCTGGAATGATGACGAGAGAAAGCGAATGCCGTCGCATAACTGAAGCGATCAGCACGGCTTAAGGTTCAGGGTGACTGACGTACACCCGTCCATCTTCCCTCTTCTCTGCGCACCTCTTCCGAACACCCACGGCGACGGCGTCACCCTCGTTTTTCGGGGTGCTCGCGATTGCGCCATCGCTGCTGCGCATCAGCGCCCTCTCCTTTGTTTACGCCGCCCCTTGATAGAGATACAGGTGCGGATAAGCGACAAGGTAAGTGGACAAAGCGATCAGACGACGGCGCAGTGGAAGCACTGGATAGCGTTCCGGGGTGCAAGCAAGCATGCGGCGCAACAACATGCACCCCAGAATCACGCCCTCTTGCGCCGTTTGGCGTATGGCATGTTTCTCCGCACTTGACGCGCCGCTACACAGCATGATCCTTTGCTGTGCGATAGCGACGGGCATCAACAAGGATATAAGGAGCAGGCCTTACCGGCCAAGATCGTCCCTCTTCCCGCATCCTGTCTTCTCACTTCATCCCTCTCCTCAAGACACGACACTGACATCTCCAACAACGCTCCTCTCCTCATACTCTCTACAGCCGCTTCCTCTTCCGTAGACAGGCTTCACCACTTCCTCTCAACACGCCTTGCCGTGCTGTGCACGCACCCGACCTCACCTTCACCCATCCTCACGCTCTTCCGCTTCATTGCCACACCGAAGATGCTATCTTTCCGCTTCACCGCCCTCCTCGTCGCCATGCTGGTCATGGTGACCTTCATCCACACCCCGGCTCAAGCACGTCCCCTCCACGGACTGCGCCACACTCGCGGCCTCCTTCGTCCCCGTCACACTCGCAACTTCACCAACCACGATCGTCTCGTCCGTCGTCAATTCGGTTACGCCTCGAGCATCTCGCAAGATCAACCTCGCGTACGCGTCGTCCACCGCACAACGAGCGCTGACCATGGCGACGTGCTGATGCATGACAGCTACGAATCGCAACTGCACGCCCTGGAGGCGGCGCTGGAGCATTTCGAGGAGTACGGCGATGCCAAGAGTCTTCAGGCGTATCTGAACGGCTTTGGTGGTAGTGGTGCTGGTGCTGGTGGTGATGGCGCGGAGATTCCTGCTCAGGATGATGAGACTCGGAAAAAGGCTCCTGCAAAGCAGCAGAACAGCGCGCAGAAGCAGCAGTCTCAGGATCAGCCGCAGAATCATCAGAAGCAGCAGCAAGGCGGTGACGACTGCGATGACGGTGCTCACAGGGACAACGATCAGGCTTTGCACGATCAGCCGCAGAACCAGCCTCAGCAGCCTCAACAACAGCCCCAACAGTCGCCTCCTCAGCAGCAGCCGAAGAAGATGAAGAAGCTTCCCAAGAAGCACCACACCTCGAACGACTGGACCCAGCCTTCGAATCCTGCTCAGTCTCAGCCTTCGAATCCTGCTCAGTCTCAGCCGCAGCCTCAACCTCAGCCGCAGCCTCAGACTCAACCCAAGCAGCAACCCCAACCCCAGCCCTCGCAGCCCAAGCAACAACCCTCCCACGACTCCTCCCACAACTCAATCAACGGCTACACCCCGCCCCCGTTCACCCCGCACCCCTCCGCCCCCTCCACCGCGTCCCTCTACACCTCCACCCCATTCACCGGCCACGCCACCTACTACGACACCGGCCTCGGTGCATGCGGTATCGTCAACAGCGACGACCAGCCCATCGTTGCCGTCTCGCGCGATCTGTTCCAGCAGTACAACCCGTCCTCCGGCAACCCGAACCACAACGCGCTCTGCGGCAAAAAAATCGAGATCAGCTGGAAGGGTAAGACGGTGCACGCGTTTGCGACGGACGAGTGCCCGAGCTGTAAGCCGCAGAGCCTGGACTGCAGCCCGAGCGTGTTCGAGAAGCTCGACGATAAGGATAAGGGCGATTTGGATGGGATTAGTTGGCGTTTTGTGTGAAGAGCTCCCAGAGGCGTCTCGTGGGTCGTTCGGTACCCGCTCATGTCTAGGTTTCGTGTTCTTGTGTTGGCGGATGATGTCTCCCGCTACTCTGTGTCTGCTGGCCAGCTTGTCGAAAAGGATCCATGTTGATCATGGATGAAAAAACGTTGTTCTCAATATGTCTTTCTACGAAAAAAAGTTCTTTGGTTTCGCTCTTCAACCGTGTGTTGCCGCTCTGTGACGTTGCTGCTTTCTGATTGATCGTGCGGCCTTGAGTGTGTGCGAAGCAGCCTGTGCCAATCCACATCGTTCGACTGGCGTCTGGCGGCAACCGAACCCCTCTCAACACAGCAACACAGCACACCACACGCTTGAGCTCACGTTGGCAATTGTATTGCCCTGAACGCCTGGCTACGACCGGCGAAACGCCCCACTTCCACCCACCGACCCCAACACCCTTACCAGCCCCTCCCTTTCCCTCTGCCGTCTCAACACCTCCTCACTCACCGCCGCTCCTCTCCCCACTCTCCCCAACTTCTCGAGCACCTGCACCAACTTCCTCGGCTCAACTGCGCTCCACTTCCACTCGCCCACAGCAGGGACCTTGCCGCTCTGGAGCAGCGTGGTATATTCGGCGACCTTGTCGTCGCACACCACGTCGAGGAGCTGGCGGGTTGCGTGGAATACGGTGAGCGGGACGTTGTCCTCTGCAGCCGCACGCGTGAGGTACTCGACATCCAGGCGTACTGTTAGCAGTCCGGCTGTGTTGGCGTGTGCAGAGGTGTCCGGTCCGAGCACCTGCCGGTCGAGCAGGCTGTTGGACAAATGCGCGTACGCCGCGCTGTACACCTCGGCCTTGACCGCTGCGGGGAGTAATACCAGGACCGACTCCATCATCGTCCGCAGCCAGTCCACCGTATCCTGCAGCCACCCCGAATGCCCCTCCGCCCTCGTACCTGCACTGGGCGCAAGATCGTACTCGGCCAGCCCGAGGAACTGGTCCAGCTTCGCCGCAAACGCCAGGTTGATCTTGTTTTCCGCAATGCGCAAAGTTGCGACGAAATGCTTGCTCGCATCGAGCTGCAACTTCCCACCACGGCCATGCGGTGCGCGTAGGGCAGCAAGCAGATTTTCGAGCTCCACACACGCCAGGTTGAAGTGCTCGGCATTGACAACGATCTGCGCGATTTGCGAGAGGTTGATCGCGGAAGTGTTGTCGAGCGACCGTCGGATTCCTGTGCTCACCTGCTGGATGAGCAGCTCGTCGAGCGATTTCTTGAGGATCTCGTCGATCTCGCGATGGTTTTGCGAAAAGCTGAATCCATCGGAAAAAATGTAATACTGGTCGACGAGGTTGCGGATGTCCATGCAGCACAGCGGGTACGTTTGGGAGAAGGGCAGCGAGAGCGGGAAGCCTGACGAGCGCAGAATCGCATCGTCGCCCGGTTTGAGCCAGCAGACCGAGAGCACTTTTTGGAGCTCCTCGGCGTTGGAGACGACCATGGGCTGGTGCTGCGTCTCGCGCATCGCTTGCTGGAAGTCGCGGCTGAAGCGATCGCGGAGCAGATGGGCGTAGCGCTCAAAGAGCGTCAAGAGGAGAGCATTGAGTTTAGCTACGGGGAACGAGTAGCCCTCGAGCGTCTGGATGAACGTCTGGATCGACGCTTTGGCGGAGACGTAGACCTTGGTATCTTTGCAGTCCCGCAAAGCTAGCGAGACGATATCGACGACACGCGTGCACATGGTGTCCCACAGATCGTCCACCTCGGCCTCTTCGCGAAACCCGGCCGGCGTGGTCTGGATCACGTGATGCTCCACCAGAAAGAACCCAACCATCTCTTCCAACAGCGCCGGGAAGCTCGGGTTGCCAGCAGCAGCGTCGAACGTCAACCCCTGATTGAGCAGCAAATTGGCCTGCGCACGCCGGTCTTGCTGGTACGACGTCTGCAGCTCTTCCCTCAAATCGAGCGCGTCGTAGATGTGGATGCACTGGTAGAGCGGTCTGAAATCGATCGAAACCTGATCGTTGTCGACAAAGTTGTGCTCTGTGCGTTCGTTGACGACGAGCTCGATGGCCGAGTTGACTTTGGCTAGGCGGAGTAACGGGTCGCGCTGCGCCTTGACCCGCCAGCGTTTCTGGCGGTTCTCCATGGCTTCGAGCGCGAGTTTGCCGACGGTGCGCGACTTTTCGCGCACCTCAAAGAGCCATTCCTTCATCTCGCGCGTCACGGCTGCTTTGACTTGGCCACGCATCTGCGGGATGCCTTCGAGCATGTGTTTGGCAAACTCGTGATGCAGCAGCCCGCGCAGGTGCACCGCTTCGAGCTCCTGCATGCTCCGCAACGCCGCAAAGTATTTCTTTTCGACAATCAGCCCATCCACGAGATTCGCCATATCCAGCACCCGCAGACACACCTGCAGCGCGCCAATCGCCTCGTTGACATTCGCCGCCGTGCGCTGCGTCTCGAGCAGCTGCCGCTTTTTGTTCCCCAATGAACTTCCGCCTGCTTGCACATCCTCGTTCAGCTCCCCAATCCGATGCTTCAGCGTCACCGTCCCCGATCGCACCTTGAGCAGCTTGTCGACAGCAGCGACGAACTCGCTGTGGTTCGCATCGCAGACGGCTTCAATCTCGCGGTCCTTTTCGCGAACGAAGTTTTTGAGGTGTCGAAGGAAGGCGTCTTGCTGGCGCGCTTCGTCGAGCGACTTGATGATGGGCCCGAGCTGCTCGAGGTTTTCCTGGTCGGCGTCGAGGTCGGAGAAGAGGGTGAGTTGCTGGAGCTGCGCTTCGAGCGAGACGAGCGGGCGGCGTGGTCTGGCGACCATGGTGGGCGATGGGTGATGGTGACGACAGCGCAGGAAGCAGCGTTAGCGCGGAGCTGAAACGAGTTTTTTCAGATATACGATGTGTCCATGACCTCTGCGCTCTCGACAGAGCGAGGGTTGGGTTGACTGTGACGATGATGATGGTGAGAAGGATGGAGTGGAGCATGCTGATCGGAGAAGGTGGTCCTTGCGCTGCGAAATTTTGAAAAATGTTAAACTGGAAGAAAAGCTTAGTCTCCGATCTCAAAAATCGACCCCCGATCTGCAGCACAGACCCTTCATCGCCCCTTACTACTGCTCAATCATCTTCTCGACCGTCATCGCTACTTGAGCGTATAGGCGACATTGGGCGTAGGCTGAACAACCTCGTGGCAGTCGCAATCGCAAGCGAAGGCGCAGCAAGCAAAGATGGTTGATCCAGCTAACGTGTTATATCAAATTCGTCCCTTTAGCGGTACCAAGCGAGGGAGGGATCGACGGCGTGCATGCAGTCAAGGGCGATCCAGAGAGTGGACAGTGGTAACGAGTCCTGAGCGGTGATGCTGCGTGTCAGGATCGTGGCGGCGTGGGACCAGCAGCGGACGGGACTGACACTTGCGGCGTTACGTCCGAAATGGCTGCTCTCGAGGCAAAGGGGGAGAAAACCCCTTGCCGAGAGCGTGGGGAAGGGAAAGAGAAAAAGAAAAAGAAAACGCCGTCGGGTTGTCATCCTTGAGCTCACTGTTCGGACAGTCTCGAGGTGCAGCGCATGTTGGCCAACAGTGGGGATAACTTATGCACAACATGCACGTCGGCGTAAGAAAGAGAGCTTCGAGCATCACAGGAACCCTTGAATGGCTCTCGGCTGCTGCGGCTGCCAAAATGTGACAGGTCGAAAATCGCACGCTACGGCAACGCCGCGTTACGCCACGCTGCAAAACGAGAACAACACTGAGACCAACACTTTTTTTTTTTTTTCTTTTTGTTCTTCCCTTCAGCAGCCCTCGGATGATGGAAACCGTTTTTCCCTTGGGAATCGGTTCCTGGCCCGCTTTCTGCGACTGCTGTGCGTTGCTGCTGCAAGCCGGCCTGAGCTTGCGTGGGAAATGGCAGTCCGTGCTTTTCGGGCGTTGCGACAACGGTCGCTCTTCAGAAGTTAGTGCTTTGCAACGCTTTCTCAAGCCTAACTTATGCACCAGCATCGGCGAGGCCGACAGGTTTAGTGCAGCGGAAAAGAAGCAAGACAAAAGCTCGAACTGCAACATACATCAGCGTTGTCACCTTCTAGCGGAAACACCGATGACTGCGCTCTCGATCCGCCAAAGCAGGCGCCGGTTCAGCCGACAAAGCAGCATACAGGATGACTCTTCTTTCGACCGCTCTGCTTGGTCATCTTCAAGCGACTAGCTTTCGACTTGAATACAGAGCTTCCTCGCGTGCTCTTGCGATTCAAGCTGAGTTCTGAGGTGGACATCTCGGACTGCTCCGTGTATATAACAGCTGACCCATAGCGTGCGACATATCATTTCCCTTCTGCCCCTTACCGACACGACACATACTCGTCGTCCGACTCTTCGGTGCTACGACTCGCACATCGTTCATCCGTACCCGAGGTCGCTTCGAACAACGCCCACTTGCTATCCGAGTCCGCGCCATCGCTGCGCCTATCGAAGCACGTCAACGCCTTCGCTAAAAGGCTCGCGCACGCTCGTCCCACAGCACCGGTAGCGATCTTTTTCACTGGCCTCGAGGGCGGGCGTGGCGCTACAGGATCGACGTGCAGCAGATTGTCCCACTGAAGCCAAACACGGATCGACGCTCGGATCATCGACGTGCATGCATGCCATGGTCAGCGCTCAACTTCTCTCCGACACTCTGCGCTGATACGAGTCTATCATGGCAAGCTTGTTGATCCTCAACGCTGGTACAGGTATAATAAGGATCACCTGGAGCCATGATCTTCGCTGCAATCCAAGCAATCGTTCCCATTCTCAATCGCCTGCCCGACTGCCACACCATCATCCTTCGGCACTACCTTTGACATCAGCAAACGCCTTCGAAGACCATATACGAGTGCATCTACTGCCTTCGATAGGGTTACGCCTTGCGCTTCATCAACACCATGTCTCTCTTTGGCGCTTCGTCCGGAAGCATTTCCGCACCCAGCTCCGACTTCTCCTCTCCCGCTCTTCCCGAACTTAGCTTGGACGCCTCGCTACAGCGCCTTCATCAACAGGAAGACTTTTCCGCATCCTCCATCTCTTCCGCCGCCCTTTCACGCAATTGGCGGCAAAGCCACCATCAAGGCTCACCGGATCCCGAGCCGTCTTCACCAAGCCACTCATCTCCCCTGCGGTCACAGCTCCGCGACTTGGACCGCAACGACGCCTTTCGATTTCCTCCTCTCAAGCCAGCGCATTCATCTACGGAACAGGCTGCCACTGGCTTGGTGGGCCATACACAAACTCAGACGCAAGAACCTGCTCTTCCTGCCCGTCCTCGAACAAGTCGAGGCTTGACTCATCCCGAGCCTTTCCTCTCCTCCTCGCGGGCAACGTCGATTGCGTCCCTGGCTGAAGTCGACGTCGAGCCCTCACAGCAGCTTGGTACGCAGATTGCTTTTGGCACGCCGTTTGCAACCGGTGCCTTCCAGACGAGTCTTCGCGATCTCGAGCCCTCTTCAAGTGCAGGACCTGATCCGAGCTCTTCAGGCTCCTCGATTGAGGACCTCATGCGAGAGTTTCCAGCCCCGTCACCCAAGCAGCCATTCACAACCATCGAGACGAGCTCAAACCGAGTCGAGGCACACCGTCTTCATGCGTCGTCTATGTCTAGGTCACCGTCCATACCATCGTCGTGGACTCTCTTGTTCACCCCTCTAGAGCAGGCGCAATCGTCTCGCGAGGGTGTTTGGCACAATCCCACACCGAGATCTATTCTGCTGCCTTTGCAGTCTTCCTTCGAGGATCAAGTCGAGCATCTCAAGTTCCACCTGGTTCAAAGCTTGCATCATGAACAGAGTTCAGTCCTGAACAAGCAAGTCGAACTGCTTTTGGATCTCAGCTCCATCTCTGCACTCCCGGCGAAGAGCTTGGCTCGCATCACGCCACAAAGCTGGTCTATCATGTTCGAAGCGTACGTGCAAGGCGGAAAAGCAAAAGATGAGGGGCCGTTGCCTCATTTGTATCGGAAGACTGGTCTTCCCATCGCAGCGTTGATTCGCTACAGCCTCACTTCCTCTTCTGCTTTTGTACAAGATCAAGGTACATCTGGCAGAGTGGACGATCCAACCTCAAGCAACTTGACAACGCAAGAGCACAACACGCACGACAGCAATCCATGGGCAAGGAGAGAGTCTGAAATGACACTTTTGCCAGCGCACTTCAGCAAGCCGAGCCCAAGCACGAGGATGACAGCCAGCCGAAGCTATCCTGGCGTTCCTCTCACGCCGATTCGAAGAAGCCCGTTGCCGTACTCACCGATCAGAAACGCCTCCTCTGGAGGTGAGTCTCGTCATCAAGCCCTCGCCCAAACGCCGGTCATGCCGATGGCATCGCCAATGTCACACTCGTACTCAGAAGGATCCAAACTTCGCACGCTATCTCTGGCGGCCGTCCATCCTCTTACACCTCCTCACGGCGCAGAGGTGCCCACTGGACAAGCTGATCGAGGAACGCCCGCTCATCGTTTCAAGGGGCAGTCACTCGACACAGGGTCGCCAAGGGACACCGCCAATGCTCAGCACACGGGAAGGTATGCTTCGAAGCTGTCTGTTCTTCGTCTTCGTCAACAATCGTCGCGCGGTTCGAGTCACAAAAGCTTCCCTTCGAACACCACGACGCTCTCGAGTCGCTCAACCAAAGACACAAGCATGCGCAGTAGCCGCACTCACATTCACACTGCTTTTGATCGAGGCGGCTCAGGTAGCGATGGCGACGAGTCGGACGACGATCTCGGCAGTCGATTCTGGACGCAGCTCTCCAGCCTTGGCGAGCAAGTCTCTCGCGAAGCCAAACAGTCGGGCGACAATGCTGCACAGAGGCGACCAAGGGACCACCGAAGCGTGTCGATATCATCGACAGCCTCCGATGCCTCGGTCTGTGATTTCAGTCCACTCGGCATTCTTGTGCCCACAGATGGGCCACTCAATGCTGAGTTGCAAGATGGAGAGAAGCCAACTACAAGACGCGTATCGATCTCGTCTGCCGCTCAGGATGCCGGTGCGTCTTCAACCTTTCTTTCGCCTATTCTGGACAGGCAGACAACAAGCATTCTTGGCAGAAGACGAGCATACAGCTCCATGGTGCCTCTTACCGGATGGAGAGCTGGAGACAGCGACCTGCGCACAGCCGAGGGTCAACGATCCATCTCGTCGGGCGAGTTGCCTCAGGTGCTTGTCCTGGAGCCGCGAGGCGATATCATCAGCAATGCGCCCGGTCACGATCATTCCGACTTGATCACGCCTACGGTGGCGAACTTCCAGGGCAGGGCACGAGCTCTTTCGTATCAGCATTCTGCTGGACCATCGTTTGGTTCTCAGAACCCAGGACTTCGCAAGGACAGGCAGAACGTCTGGGGCGAGGCGATGCTTCAACTCACGGAGCGGCTGATTCGCTCAAACATAAAGTCGTCGATCAGCCGACAGACCTCGCCCACGTCGAACAAAGCTCGGAGGAGGACATCGTCAGACGTTGAGCCTCGTGCCACCTCGGACGGTGAAGCGCTGCCTCGATCATCCTCGCCCGCCCCGCACGAGGGTCACAGTACGGATACTGGCTCACCGGACGTTCACAGCTCGCCTCTACCTGGTCTGTTCGACGAGAGCTGGGTCGTGCGAGTCGACGGTGGTGTCGACGGCGAGCTTGGCAGGAGGGGCTCGACATTCGAGACTAGGGACACGATCGAGCTTGCAGAAACTGGTGCGCAAGCTGCTTCTACAACATCCAGGCTCGATCCTGAAAGTGTCAGCGAGCGCGGATCGAGCTCTTCTTCCACATCCGATGCGGTAGAGTCCGGTGGAAGCGAGCCGTTGTTGCAAGTTCTGCAAGAGTCTGACTGGCCTCGTCCTCGACCACGCTCCGAGCGGCGCGTGTCTGACTCCAGATCTCTGCTGTCTGCTTCCACGAGCTTCTTATCGATGGAGTCGCCACTGGTAGACGAGGAGGCGCCTCGAGAGTCAGATGCCAGCATCCAATCACGGCTGTCCACGATCGGAGGTAGCGACACATTGAATGAAGATGCAGGTGCATCCTTAGCACCTCCTCAATCCGAGCTGATGCCTGTCTGGTTGACCCGCTCGCAAGCTATCTGGGACCCTCAGACTTCTGAGCCGTCCATCGCAAGTGATCGTGTATGTCCGCCCAACACGACACTGCCATCATCGGACGACTTGATGTCAAATTGGGCCGATCTGGCGCAGCGTCTCCGCTCTCCTGGCTCGATGCGTCTTCTGTGTCTTGCTGCCTCCAGCTTGACCGTCGCCGAACTCGGTGCCTCTGCGCAGGATCTAGGCGTCGGCAGTTCGAGGAGCAGCACGATGTTTGGCACAGGCCTTGATGTTCCTTTCCGAGCTGCAGACACTGTCATGACTCGGTCCCGGTCCCTCAGTGCTGTCGCGCCAAGTATCTCTTCCACCAACGACTCGACTGGATCAGCAGGTCGAGGACCAAGCGGGGCAGTCGAGGATTATCGGCATAGAAGCCTTGCTCGAAAGAAAGCTGAGCTGCTCGCACCCATTCGCATCCCTCTTCAAAGCGAGCAAGGAAGTGGCGCAACCGGCTCGGAGGCTAGCACGCAGCCGAGTCGGCCAATAGCGAGCAGCAGGATGAAACGGTCGCTCAGCAACATCTTTGATCTGCCGTCGCCCATAGATGCCCGTCCACATCAACAGCAGCAATGAAGTTTATTGTCACTTCTATTTGTCATGAGTGCGAGGGCATCGTCGATTTGTCTGAAGCAGAGTGTGTGAAGAAGTCGATGATTGTGCTCCGTGTGAGCTTGTGTGTCTTCGCTGTTTTGGAAACGTGCGCAACTTGACGCGCAACGATGCACAACATGGCTCGGAAGTCGGACCAGGAATTTTGTGCTTTTGATGTCGTGCGCTGCCATCTTTCATATGGTCCACCCTGCACCCTGTTTGCCTTCTCGCTTTCTCGCCATCTTGACCCAAAACATTCAGAGAGGTCGACCATTCAAGATGCCGGTAAGCCCCTCATGCCCTTGCTCAGCGTACGACTTGGACTTGATTTAGCTGACCCGGCGTGCTATTCTCCGCTCCCCCCACATCAGAAACTCGCACTGCAGCTGAAAGCGCAGTTCACCAACGTCACCCACCTGCTCCCCGCCGACCCGGATCACACTTTGATGCTCAAGCTCAAATGCACATCATGTCACGAAGAGCACGCCAAGCTTGTTGGCGTTACACCATCCGACGAGCACGAGATGACCAAGGGCGCACGCGGCAGTGCCAACCTCGTCATGAGCTGTAGTGTAAGTCCTGGCCCACCCCTCCCTTTACCGCTAACAGATGGTTCGTTGCTGACGCGGTGCTGTTTGCGGCTGGGTAGTTTTGCAAGAAGGAGAGCTCTGCGAGTAAGTCTCTGCGGTTACACTTGATGATGTGTAGAGAAGTTGCTGACGATGGATTTGATGGGGCAGAATTCGAAGAGCCGACGGCGAAAGAACCGCTGTGGCGGCCGATCAATGCCGACGAGCACGGCGCGACATGGCAGACGCTGTGCGTGCTCGACTTTCGCGGCCTCGAACCGGTCGGGTTTGAGCCTTCGGTGAGCATCACACTCTCATCCTCCTTCCAAGTTTAGCATGCTGACGCCGAGGTTTGATCTCCACGGGGAACGTAAGGGCACATGGACGTGCAAAGGCTCGGAATCGGGCACGCCGTTCGACAGTGTCGAGTTCGACGACGGCGTCGAGTGGATGGACTATGACGAAAAGGTAAGCACCCAACCCACACGGACAGCGTAGCCGGGACTAGCGCTGACCGGATACTCTTCCCGACTTGTTTCCGCAGGCCGGCGACGAAGTCAGCATCATGGAGCTCGAGCATCGCTGGCAGCGGGTCTAATCTCGCTCAACAAAACCAATCTCTACAAGTCGATCAACCCACCCGCGACGGTGACTGTGTGCGTGAGGCAGCGATTTCAGCCGGCGATCACGGCAACTCAGACGCTCGGGATGAGCCCGGCACCTCAGCCGGCTTTCTCATGTGACGCCCGTTGATGGTGGGGTGAGGGATGTGGTGGGACAATTGGCAAGGGCGCTGGCAAAAGCTTGATGAAGTTTGGTGGTGGCTTGAGGGGGAAGAGTGGGTGCGCAGGGGTGAGGAGGGCTGTGCTCTGGTTTTCGTGCTGGATGTGGGTTTGGGTGTGTGTGCGTGTGCTGTCACCCTCTCTCTTTTTCGAGAAAGATGTCGAGTGGAAAGAGGTGCGAAGAGGTGCGAATAGCAGTCAGGCACCTCAAAGTGCCAAGCTTGAACGCAGGAGCAACCAAACCGACAGTGCGAGGCGTCCCACTGTGCGCAAAGCCAACAACAGTGCCACCGACAACCGACTGGCTCCACCTCCTCAACCCACACGACAAAAGCGACTTCATTCCGGCGTCGTTGTTGTCCTTGCAACGAGGGCACTCGCACCATGGCCCAGCGTTGCACGTCAGGTCCCGCACTCTCGCCATTGTGCTTACAGTGGGGTGGCGATACCGATCCTCGCTGTGGCGAGCGCTCTGAGAGTTGGGCAGATGAAGTGGTTGTCATGCTTGTCCTAAGGGAAGCGAGTCCGCCTTTTCTCCCTTCTTTCCCTCACACCATCTCTCCCTCACTCCTCACTTCTTCTCACCCTCGATACACTCGTTTCTCCATCATCCCTAAGCTGAGCAGACAGCTCGTTGGTCACGATGCAGGCCCCTCTCCTGCGCAGCACATGCACGCTGCTCGCCTTCCTCCCCCTTCTCCTCACTTTCGTACACGCCAACCAGCACCTATCCACGCCTCACGCCAAAACCTCGCACATATTGCACTGCCTGGGACACACCGCTACGGCACACGCGGACCGCACGAAAGTCGAGGCGCTGATTGCAGCGCACCCGAATCCGGCGGACGACCGCGTGTGGTCGCAGCTCGCCCCGCGCGAATGGGGCTTCAAGGACCACGACTCGCCCGGGACCGACACCTGGACGCCTGCTCCCACCACCCCGCAGCCGCAGAAGGACAAGGTGGTGCGCCAGCACCGCAAGCTCATTCGCTGCGCCAAGCGGTTGCAGCTCGACGTCATGAAGGCTGCTGCCGAAGGCGGTGCGAAGCCCGATGAGGTTTCAGGTACAGGTAAGTCAGAGCAGAGAAAGAAGATGAATGGTGATATGTGGAGATTGCTGACCCGTTTGGTGTCTTGGTGACAACGACGCTGGTGCGCACACAGACTCAAAGGCTGCCCCGCGCGTCCTGCCAGACATGTTTGGCGGGTCCGGGTTCAAGCAGGTCCGTCAGGATTCGAAGGGGTTCCCGCTCCGTCCGCCTCTAGCTGTGGCAAAGAACGACGCCCAGAGCATCGCCCCCGGTCCTGCTGACCCCGCTGATCCGAAAGATGCAGCTGGGGCTGGAGGTAAGCCGGGTGACGGCGGTGGTGCGCTTCCCGCTAATGGTGCTGGTGGCGCTGGTGCCGGTGGCAATGGTGCCGGAGCCGGTGCTGGTGCTGGTGCTGGTGCTGGCGGCAATGGTGCTGGTGCTGGTGCCGGAGCCGGTGTTGGTGCTGGTGGTAATGGTGCTACCGGTGGTGCTGGTGCTGGTGCTGGTGCTGACGGCAATGGTGCTGACGGCAATGGTGCTGGTGCTGGTGCCGGAGCCGGTGTTGGTGCTGGTGGTGCTGCTCCCGCTACCACTCCCGGCGGCGCTGCTGGTGGCAACGGTGCAACCCAGCAGCAGCCCGACCCGAACAATCCGAACAACGTCGGTGCGGTCACACTCCCTGGTAGCGCCACCCAGCCCGCCACTGCCCCTGGCGCACAGAAGCCCAGCCCAGACGGCACTACAGTCTCTACTCCGCAACCTGGCTCCGGATCGGGTGTCGCTGCTGACGACCAAAAGCTCAACCCGGACGGTAGCAAAGCGTCGCCTCCCGCAGCCGCCGCTGGCGGACAAAAGCTTGCCCCTGGCCTTGGTCCGGACGAGCCCTCCGTCGCTCCTGCGCTCATCAACGATCCTGATGGTAAAAACATGCCCAAGACTATGCCCGGCACCGCTGCTGCCGGTGGCGCCAGTGGCCAGAACCTCACCATGACCGCTGTTGCTGCCGTCGCTGCCAACACCGCCAACCACGGCTCGCCGAACGACCCGTCCACGGACCAGAAAAGCGCTGTGCCCGGCTCAGTCAACCTCGCTCTCGGCAACGGCGACGCCTCCTCGGACCAGCTGGACACGGACGCTTCGGCATCTACATGCACCAACCCGCTGATCCGCAAGGAATACTCCACGCTCACACGGGACGAGAAAAAGGCGTTTGTGGAAGCGGTCAAGTGCGTGCGCTCCAAGCCCTCGCGTTTCAAGACGGACGATTCGCAGTGGAATGCGGCGGACGACTGGACGCTGCTGCACATCCGCATGATGCGCTACGTGCACTTTACGGCGTACTTCACCGTCTTCCACCGCGGGTTCACGGTGGTGGTGGAGCGGGATCTGAACGAGTGCGGTTTCCCGCTCGGCTTGCCGTGGGTGGACTGGACCAAGACGGCCTCTGACCCGTCGACCAACGCGATCTTCGACTCTGACCCTGAATACGGCCTGGGCAGCAACGGGCAGGGGGACAACTCGGAATGCCCTTGGAGCTCGGGCCTTGCCGTCACGGACGGTGCACTCGCAGACCACTACTTCAACGCGCCGTTCCAGCACCGCCTCTGTCGCCAGTTTAACAACATGAACACGCACCATCCCAACGCGCACTTTGGTAACAACTGCACGACGTTTATCAACGAGAATTTCGTCAAGGGTTTGGGGAGCACGCACGACGACGGCCGGTTTTTCGATTTCAGCTCGGCGCTCGAGATCTCTACGCATTTGTCGATGCACACGTGTGTGGGTGGGAACTTGGCGTGGTTGAGCACGAGCCCGAACGACATGGTGTTCCATTCGCTGCACGGGTTCATTGATAATATCTTGCATGCGTGGCAGAAGAAGAGCAAGAGGAACCAAAGGGCGTTCCATGGTCCCGTGGAGCAGCAGAAGGACGGCCAGTACCCGCCCTGGACCGCTAAGAGGACGGATATGGTCAACTTCCAGCCACTGGCTGAGAGCGTGATGGTGCAGGATTTGTTGGACCCGGAGAGCGGAAAGTGGGGCGGCAGGATGTGCTATCGGTACGATTACAATGTCCAGATGTGATCGCCGAATGGCTTGGTCGAGATATCGCGGCTCTCTCTCTCTCTCTTCGCTTCAACTACAATGCTCGTTGTTCCAGGCTCTCCTTTGCAGATTGTTCGAGATTCAGAGCCGTCTAATTCACATTCGTTTCTCTTTCTATGGTGGAGTGGCTTCCTTGTCCGGCGGCTGTATTGAGAGCGAGATGGTAGCAGTCAGCTTTTTCGCTTTGTGAGATCGGCCAACACGCACGGGCGACGCATGAAAACGCAAGCCAGCGCTGGTACAACCAAAGCCCGAAACAGTCGAGCGGGCGGCGGGGCTCGCGAATCGTTGTAAGACGGGGGCTTGGACCACCACGCACGCGGTTGGAGATGATGCGATGCTGCAGTGCGGTCAGTAAGCAGCGTGCTCTGCCATCTTCACCCTGTGCACCGAACACGGACCGAAAGCATGAAAAGGCAAGACCAGCTCGAGCTGCGAACTTGTGTCGGATCGGATGTATAAGCGATGAGGAGCTCCGTTGTTCTGGATTGCTAGACCACCAAGAAAGGACACCGAGATCGAAACAAAAGAGGACAAGAGAATTCATATCATCATCTCAGCACGTTTATCGCAAACAAGCTTGACGAGGCATTGCAAACACGCTGGCGTATCACATTGCGATCTCGCCTACTCGTTCGATCTTTCATGCCCACTCGTTGTGCGCTTGACAATCACACACGAAGCGAGAAGCCGTGCACAGCGGGAAGGGCAACTCGGCTGGACTCGGGTTGTTCTGGTGAAAGTCTCTCTCTCTCTCTCTCTCTCTCTCAACCTTTCACAGGCTCCTAAAAAAAAAAAAAATGCTCCGACCTGAGAACCTCTCTGTTGCTGACACTCTGACGATAGCAACTCCAATCTCGTCGCTCTACCTCTCGGTCAACAGCGACAACAACCTACAAGCCGTCCCGTTCCCGTGGTCTGTCGGAAGGCTGAGTTAGCAGACCACAACGGAAAAGCATAAGCACGAGCGTAAATGAATGTTTTGCCTGTGAATTTTCATTTTTATTTTATTTTTTTTCCCCTAGGCCAAAACGTCTTATCTTTCGGCAAGCTTATCCTTTAGCAAAAGGTTATACTACGAGAGAGAGAGAGAGAGAGAGGAAGGGAAGTCGTTGCTGCTTGCTGCTTGCACCATGCGGAAAACGTGCCTTTCGGTTCAAGCCCGTTGACACGTCGGGCAAGCCGGCATCTTTCTTTTTCACACGGTCCCTTTAATCGATTGTTCTTTTTTTTTTTTTTTTTTTTTTTTTTTTTACAAAATTTTGGGCGCTCAAATCGATCCTTTTTCTCTTCTCGGTGCAGTTGTTCTTTTTGGCGGTTCCTTCTTTTTTTTTGTAC
>JALCCG010000076.1:0-44860 GCA_023212695.1 Sporisorium sorghi | reverse complement strand
GGGGCAGGCGTTATTTTTTTTTTTCCCCCGGTCCCTTTTTTTTTTTTTTTTTTTTTTTTTTTTTTTTTTTTTTTTTTTTTTCTAAAATTTTGACAGCCCAAATGAACCCTTCTTCGCCCCTGCAGCCAGAGTTTCTTGGACGGGCCTCTCTCTCTTCATGTGCAGGGACCCGTTGCTGCAGCGGCTAGAATGCACGCCGACCTCGCGCTGCCACAAGCTGTGCGTCTCTCTGCACCCCACTGCAGCCAGGCAGCAAGCTGTGCAGCCAAGGTGCGTTTCAAACACCTTTTCTCGATCAGAAATTGCCAAGCGAATTCAATTTATCGACAACGACAACAGCCCGAAAGAGTGACGATGCCTTTGCCAAAGAGGATCGGTCTCTCCGATGATCGTGGCTAGTCAGCTTAGGGGAATGCAACAACAACGGTTGACGAGGAGATGTGATGAGATGTGATGAGATGATTCGATTCGTCATGGAAAAAAATAAAAATAAAAAATGAAAGCGGTTCGAGCTGATGCAGCACCACGTCAAACAAAGCGGGACCGAGAAGAGAGCAACACTGGAACCGCTCTGTTCGTCGTTCTGGTACACAGTTTGCAGTTTGCTGCTGTTTAGCGCGCTAACTGTCCTCTGCAATTCCCTGCTCGTGAAAAATCGCAAAGCCAAAAGTCAGTAAGTGTGTGTGTGTGTGTGTGTGGCGACGCCGTCGAGCGCATTCCTGGCCGTGATCCCGACATCCCCGGACCCTTCCTTCCTTTTGGTCGCCTTTTTTTTGCATCGGTTTCCGACCCTTGCCACGCACGCACGACTTCCTTCGACAAGGCCAAGAAGCCTAAACAAGCCCACCATCTGGTCGCCACCTTCTTACTCTACCGTTGCCGTTTCACACCCACACCCAGAGCAAGGGTCCACTCGCCCACCATCTTGGACAGAGCTCGTTAGGCTGTATCCACCACGCATCATCACCACCCGTGATAGAGCTCAGCTGAACCGCCGCCGTCAGCTCCTTCGGAAAGCTGGTCCTTAGTGCGATTTTGCCTTGCATCAGCATCAGCAGCATTCAGCCCTTCAGCCCTATCGTTCCCGAGCTTGGTCCGCTTCCCCGGGCAGGACGTCCATTCCTGTTTGCCAGCTCCTTTGCTTCTCTCGCTTGGCCCTCTTCTCTCTCTCTCTCTCTCTCTCTCTCTCTCTCTCTCTCTCTCTCCCTCCGCTATCCTCCGACTCCCTATCGCTCTCACTCCCGCATTTCATTTACCATCAGCAGACCCTTTGCAAAGCCTGGTCCTCCGCAGATCATCGCCATCGACTCGGCTGGCCATAAGCACGCACGGCAGCTTCGGCATGAACCCGCGCCTATCTAAGCTCACACCGCATACACAAACGCTCAGGCCGAGCAAGCTACGTCTGTTCGGGAACACTCCGACATACACTCGCTCGTAATCACCCGTTTGGCTTTCACTCTGGCAACATTGTGACTCAACCTTTCACTTCAACACACTCTCCACCATCACGCCTCAATGTCTTCGGCCTGCTCCGATCATTGCCAACCTTGATCTTGTCAACAGCGTCTCGACTTTGTGCATTCAAATTGATCGTAACCCTAAATCAGCAACCTTGCGGCTTCTCCGACCCAAGCATTCTGCCTGTCGAGGCGCATCTTATCGAGCATCTTGGCGGCCAACGCAGAGGCACTAGATAGCGAGTGGCGTGCATCACATGGTGTGTCAGCGTTTCAATATGGCTGCCTCGACTACGATGCGACCGCAATCATCCACCAGCTCAGGATCGACCACTCCCTGGCTGTCTCCAGAACCATCCTCCGCCGCTTGGCGCCACTCGTATGCCACCACGACCGACCTCGGTCGACGAACCAGCAGCAACTCTAGCCATTTGCACGCCGCTGCCACTCCTAGCACCATGCCTTCCGAGGGCTCGTCATCGTCACCGTCGTCCTCTCGCGACCCGCAATCGCAAGAGTGGTGGGAGCACCTCTTGCCACCAGGTCAACTTGCAGAGCGACTGCGCAAAGCACAACGCTCCACCAGCGCCTCTCGTCGACGCAACAACCCTGCTCTCGCCAACGCTACTCCCTCGGAGCGCAGCGCTTGGAAGAGACTCTCTGGTCTACCCACCGAAAAGCCCCAGCACGACCGATCCGAGTCGTCCACCGCCGCGTCCAGCCGCAGATCTTCCTTCCAGGCTAGCGCGTCATCCACAGCAGCTACACTGCCTCGCTCAGCAATGAGGTCCAGCCAACGCTCTCACGCTGCTGTCAACACGATCAACTTTGGCAACATCAGCCAGTCTGAGTCCAGCGCAGAAGTTTCGAGTGACGAGTACGGTGGCACCTCGACCCGTCAGCATAGCCCACACAACCGGAACCGCTTCGCATTCCCCACCGGCGAGCGCGATCCGACAACACCATCGAGGCGACCGGGTGTCAAGACAGCCGCCAACAGTCCCGAGACGGTCTCTTCCTCGACGTGGTCGACCGATGCATTCGACTCGAGCCGCCACATTTCTCGTAGCTCGGGCGGACGAAGGAAGCGTGTCATGAGCGAGGATGGCATCGCTTCATCCTTCTTTGCTTCCACCCAGTCCTCGTCTTCGTCGTACCGCCTTCCAGGCTCGCATTCGGCGGTGCATCTCAGCCAGCTCGCTTCCACTAGCAGCGACACAACCACTACCTGGACGAGCACGCCCGCGGAACGCGCCAGGCCCAGGTACACCCGTCACTCGCTGCCCGATACCCCAGAACTCAGCTCGGACGAGGGTGCAGATATCACGAGCTTCAGCGCTTCCACCACCACAGCCCAACGAGTTCGCAGGATCAGCACTACAACGACCACGGTCAGGTCTTCGGGCTCGTCGTCCAAAACTGCATCGCCTCCGACTATCCTTCGTTCGCACTTTGACCGACCCGATCAGCCTCCGTCCACGCTTACATCCGACGACGTCGATGGCTACACTAGCCCCACCGGCCGACGCGACCGACACGTCAGTTTCGATCAAGCGACCGAGATCCCCAGGCGAGCAAACGTTCAGGAATGGACCGAGCCCATGACGTCGAGCCAGTCGGCTTTTTCATTTGGCAGTCTGCCCAGCCGAGACCATGCCAGTCCATTTGAGTCGCTGCCGCCTCGATCCAACAGCACGAGGCGGCCACGACAGGGAGTTCGCACCAGTGGCCGTCGCACCACCAGCTTTTCCCTCCCCGGTAGCCGCCGTGGTTCCATTCGCGGAGACCCGACTTTTCACTACGGTGGGGCGACACCGGCGGAAGCAGCTGCAGGCTCGCAAACTTCGGGAAGCCATCATCGACGAGCAGGCTCGATCCCAGATGTGGTGCTCCTCGAGAGCTTGAACGTCGCGCACAAGCAGCTGGCTTCAGCCGGTAACCTTGCGCTGACCTTGACGCGCCAGCTGTCAGCACCGCTGCGACCCGTCTTCCACATGACGTTGTTCTTGAGCATCTCGAGCATCACGGTGCTGTCGCTCGCGTGTTTCTTGTGCGCCAGCTACATGCTCACTGCATGGGACGATGTCAGCAAGCGTACGCACAAGGTCGGCCAGGTGGCTGGACGAACCAAGCATCGATTCGAGAGGACGTTGGATTGGGGGTTCCGCATGCTCGGACCCACGGAAGCATCGTCGACGTCGTCGTCGTCGCGCAGTGGTGGCGGCAATAAGTCGTCTACGGCGGCGGGTAAAGCAAAGGCTTCTGGGGAGGCCGCTGCACCTGGCGGTGGCGCAACGGCGTCTTCGTCTGGAACGGCCGCGTCGACGGAAACGGAGAAGCGAGGACCGGTGTCTGCGGCTGGGCACGCTTTCCTCTGGCCTGCACGCATGGCTTTCTCGGGAGCCAGTAAGGCGGCGCACACTTTGACGCCGTCGGTGGTCTCGAACATGTTTTCTTCCGGCCAGCAGCAGAGGCAGCAGCAGCGGGATCGCCCCGCATCTCAGAGCAAAGGCAAAGCCAGAAGTGGAGGCTCGACGCTCCCCCCTCGACCGCCTCTGTCGACGCTGCTGCCGTCGATCCTGTTCACGCTGTTGCTCGCCATCGGTGCGGGTTTCACGAGTTTCCTGGCCAGCCGTCGAGCTGCCACCGAAGCTGCAGCGGCCGCCTCCAGCAGTGGCCGCCACACGTCCATGCCTGACCCTGGAGCAGCAGCACGACCCTACTCTGTGCCGCTGTCCGGATCGTCCTCGCCCGACCTCGCATGGGGACACCTGGGCTCAGCGTCGTCGTCGAGCGCCTCTTCACCCGCAGCGTCGCCGTTTGTCGGCTCGAGGCGGTTGAATGCGGAGCAGAGGAGGACGTTTGGATACGCTGCTGAAGGCGCATTTGTGCGATGAAGCTCGATGATGTGACGACGATTCATGAAGTGTTAGGGTATTGATGATTTAAGGTGTTAGCGCATATGACATACACGATTCTATGTGCCGCCGCTCTTTGCCAGGTTGATTAGGTGTGATGTGTGCGATTGAGCGGGGTGTGGAGAGTGCGGTGAGGGGTTCAAGGGGGGGAGAGATGAAGAGGGTCTGATGTTAAGCATTGCTCGAACGAGCGAGCGGGTGAGAGAGCGGCGGAACGGAGAACAACGGAGACTCGTCGTCCTTTGCTCTCTCGCCTTGTCTGCGTTGTTGTCTCTTCGCCGTGTCGCTCTTTGCTCGCTCACCTTGTCTATTGCTGCTGCGTTGTTGTCTCTTTGCCGTCACATTGTTTCTGGCTCTCTTGCCGTACGTTGCTGCTCACTGATCGTGTCTCGCTCTCACCTTGTCTCTGGCTCTCTGGTCGGCCGATTTCCTCTCTTTGCTTGCTCTCTTGACGATCCCTTGCTCTCTTGCTGTCTGCAGCAGTCTCTTTTGTGCTGCATCACTTGCTCTCTCAACCTGAGTCTCTTGCTCTTTTGCTTGTTTTTTTTTTTTTTTTTTTTTTCTTTCGGTATGTCGTTCTCTTGTCGCATGCTGATCTTTTGTCGTCTCTTGATCGCTTTGCGTCTCTTGATCTCTTGTCGCACTTTGTTTTCGCCTTATCTCTTGCTATCTAACTTGGAACCTTGCTCTCACTTATAGTGACAAGCTCTCCCTCCACTTTTTCTCTTTAGTTTTGGGAACGCTGTCCTTCTCAGACTCGTCTCTACTTTCACTCTTGAGCTTTCTCATTCGGCATGATCCTTCTGTTGCTCTCGACTTGTCTCTCGCACTCGACCTAAACGCTGGTCCTTTCGAAGCCGAAGCCGAAGTTTTGTTTCAGTGTCTTTCGCTCAAGCCGAATCGCTCCGTCCATGTTCCTTCCACTCTTCCACGCCTCTTGCTCTCTCTCTCTTGCTCTCGGTCCCTCTGTCGTTCTTGCGTTTGCGTCGAGCTCTGATGCGTCTTTCGCTCGTTCTCGCGTTCTTTCGCAGTCCGCCGGTCTCTCGCTTCCTCCACTCGTTCGCGCTCTCTCGAGGTGTCCCCGGGCTTGCTCTAGGCGTGTCCCCCCGCGCTCACTCGCTCGGTCGCGACGATACGTGTAGCTGTCCCTCGACCTTTTCCGGTCTCGCCCATGCTCGTTCCACCTGTCGCTGCCTGGACCTGTGTCTCCGCCTCGCTGTCTCTCGGTGCTGCGTCCCAGCTTCGTTGGCGCGCCTCACAGCGCTTCCACTCGCGCTCCCTGCAAACGCGAGCAAAGCACACCAGTGCGAGGCAAAAGCAGACCCAAAACCTCACAGCCAACCAACTCGCTCCCATGGCCCCAAAGCCGCAGCACATGCGTGCACACCACAAGCTGCCTCTCACCCCCGGACTCCTCTCGCACCAAACCTCTGCGCCCCCAACGACGTAGAGTGCACACCGTCGTACACCGTCGTACACCGTCGTACACCGCCGTCAGCGCCCTCACCCGGGCTTCCACTCGCGTGAGCCTCTTTGTCCTTCCTGCAAGCGCGTGCAAAGCAAGCCCACGAGCGAGAGCGAAAAGCAGCCCGTCTCCCAGCCACCGGCTTATGCGACGTCGAGATCGTCCAAGCGCGCGGCTGTCCAACACCGCACATCCCCTGCTTTCCTTCTCTCTCACCAGACTCAGCCCCGCACCACCGAGAGTGCACAACCTCACACATTCACACCCCGCGCCGTCGAGAACACTTCAAAACACATCTGATTTGCTGAGTGGAAACATAGCTTGCCTGTGTAGACGCCCGAGTCGTCATGCATGCCCATCACACCAACTCTAGCGCCTCCTCTGGCGCAACGGCTTGATCTGCCTCCCACCGGGCGCCGGCGAGTTGTTCGCGTTGCCGCTCGGCGCCGCACCCATACTAAACAGGCCCGGTTGTGCCGGCTGCACCTGCATCTGCGGCAGGCCTGGCATGCCTCCACCTGACGGTGTTCCGAACGTGAATCCTCCCGCTCCCGCTGGTTGCTGCGTGGGCGTCGTCGGCGCGCCTCCAAACCCTCCTCCGAAAGTAGGGGCCGAGGCCGCACCAAACCCGCCGCCCGACGTCGGGGTCGACGGCGGCTGAGCTGCACCGCTACCAAACGTGAACCCCGTCGATCCCGTCGGAGCAGGCTGAGACCCGAACTGGAACGGCGCAGACGCGCTGCCACCTGGCGTGGTGGCTCCGAACTGGAACGGCGACCCACCCGGCGTAGGCGGTGCGGCACCCGTGGGCGCCAGGAACGGCGACGCGGGTGTAGACCCCACACCGGGCGTGGTGCTTCCACCTGCTCCTGCACCGGCGCCAAACGTGAATCCAGTGCTGGGAGCAGACGACGCAGGAGCAGGAGATCCGAACCGGAATCCGCCTGTTGCCGCACCGCCGTTGCTGTTGGCGTTTGCGGCTGGTGCAGCAGCTGAACCGAATGTAAATGCCGACGGCGAGGCAGCCGCACCCGCACCCGCACCCGCACCCGGCGCGGGCGTGCTCGCACTAGGTGTGCCAAAGCTGAAGCTCATAGCCGGCTTCGCTGCCGGTGCAGGAGTCGAGGAAGGTGTTGCAGAACCAAAGGTGAAGCTTGGCGTAGAGTTGCCCGCAGGCACAGGCGCTGTCTTTTGCGGCGAGTCATCCATCATCTCTCCTCCGCCAGACGCAGCAGCAGCGGCAGGCTTGGCGCCGAACCCACTGAATCCTCCTCCTGCAGCAGCGCTCGAAGCGGCTCCAAACCCGTTTCCAGTGCCACTAGAAGTCGCAGGTGCACCAAAAGTGAATCCAGTGCTCGCCGGCTTGCCGTCCGTGGTGGCCGAGGTGTTGTTGCTGCTAGCAGCTGGTGCGCCGAACGTGAATGCCCCCGTGGGAGTGCTAGCGCCCGATGCAGGCGCAGACGTCGTCGGCGATGCAGCCGCAGCTGCGCCAGTAGCATCGGAAGCGGCACTCTTGGCCGGCGCGCCGAACGAGAAGGTCGGGGCTGCAGAGGCGGCAGGCTTGGCCTCCGCTGCGGGGCTGCTTCCCGCGCTGTTGTTACCGCTCGAGACGGCTCCAAAGCTGAAACCGCTGGTTGCCGCGGCGGGCTTCGACGCATCGGTTGTGGCTGCGGCTGCTTTGGGCGCACCAAAGCTGAATCCGCTCGACAAAGACGCATCAGCCGGCTTGGACGTACCGAAGCCTGTGCTGCTTGCAGTGCTGTTGTCGGAAGCTGGTTTGCCGAACGTGAACCCTCCTCCACTCGATGCTGGAGCGGCGGGCTTAGCGGAATCTTCGCCTTTGCTACCGAAGAAGTTGGGGACACCGCTGCTCGACTTGGCTGGCGTCGCATCGTCCTTCTTCTGCTCCGCTGCTGCAGCTGGAGCGCCAAAGCTGAATCCAGTCGAGGCTGGCGCTGAAGGCGTAGAGGCGGCTGGAGCGCCAAACGAGAAGCTAGGCATGCTCTTCTTGGCAGCGGGCTCGGCATCGTCGTCCGCACCCCGCTTGGTTCCTGTTGTAGACGCTGATGGCGCGCCAAAGCTGAACCCACTCGTCGTGCCTGAAGATGCGGTCGAAGCGCCAAAGAAGGACGGCTTGCTGGTCGGAGCAGCAGAATCCTGCTTCTTTTCTGCAGACTCTGCCGGTTTGGCGCCAAACGATCCAAAGGGGTTGCTTGCAGGCGCAGATGCGCTCGAAGACTCGGTAGCGGCTGGTTTGGCACCGAAACTGAAAGGTGCAGGCTTGCTTGCAGCAGCGGCAGCATCACCCGCAGCAGCCGGAGCACCAAACGAGAATCCTCCGGTGGCAGTGGACGCAGCAGGGACATCCGTCGATTTGCTCTCGAACTTCTTCATAGTGCTACCGAAAAAGTTGGGCACAGGACCGTCCTTCTTGGCCTCGTTGAGCGATGAGCTGGCCGTGGAAGCAGGTGCAGCAGGCTTGCTGAAAAAGTCCGAGGTAGGAGCGGCGGGCTTCTTGGCGGTGCTGTCACCCTCCTTTGACGCGGTGCTAGAAGCTGCGCTCGCGCCAAAGCTGAATTTAGGCATGGTGTTCGGCGCATCCTTGGAAGGCGCAGTAAAGGAAAACGACGGAGCTGCTGCTGGTGCTGCAGTCGTTTTGGGCGCATCCGTCTTGTCGGTCTGCGCGGCTGGGGCGGACGAGTCAAAGCCTCCAAGACGACCGAGCAAAGAGCCGCCTGCACTCGGAGCAGCTGGGCTAGCAGCAGCCTTGGAGGTAGAGTTCGAAGCAGCGTCCGGCTTGCTCGCGGTCACAGTGGTGGTAGAAGCCGACGAGGTCGCAGAGCTGCCAAACGAGAATCCAGAAGGGAACATGTTGGTGGGCAGCTTGATCTTTGCAAGCTCGCTGGCATCTGGCAAGTCTTCATCCTCCTCGTCCTCGTCCCAAGCGCTGAACTTGCCCGAACTCTGATGTGTACGCGACGTCTTTGCAGCTCCCTGACGAAGCGAGCTCCTCTCCCTGGGTGCAGAAGGGTCCGAGGTGGACGCCTTGACGGCAAAATTGTCCTTCTTGAGAGCGCTCGAAGGCGTCTTGCTAGCAGCCGAGAGAGGGATGCGATGAGAAGCTGGCTTGGACACTTCGAGGGCAGGTTTGGCCGGGGTGGCCGCCTCGGGCTGGGTGGAAGCTCGCAGCGGCGTGGCTTTCAAGGCGGACTTGAGCTGTGTGGTGCGGGAGGGCTTGTCGGTCTGCTTGACAGGGGTCTGTGTGATCTCTTTGGCGGAAGCTTGATGTTGCAAGCGTCTAGATCGTCGGACGGGCTCGGGCTGAGGCGGTGCCGGCTCCTCCTCCTCCTCCTCTTGCTCCTCGTCTTGTTCCTGTTCGACATCCTGCTCATTCTCGGACACACTCGAGGCTTCCATTGGGGCGTCATCCATGCTGGTCCTGTCGGTACGTTGAATCCTCTTCAACTTGGCCCTCATCCCAGACTGTTCATCCGAGGACTGCGCCGTCTTGGCTTTGCGCAGATATCTGGTGTAGGGAGCAACGCCAATAGCTAGCTTGCCTTCTTGAGTCTTGTTGCCTCTGGTGGCGGGGAGATCCGAGATGGGAGCAGGGACGTTGATCTGAGTAGGTGGACCACGGGCGAGACCCACCCCCTTTGAGGCAGCAGTGGGTTTGCGCAAGGTCTCGAGGACATTGAGAAGGCGCTCTGCTTCGTTCTTGGGTGAGGGAAGCTTTGGTTCACGCGCCTTGAGCTCTTCGTGACTAATGAAGCCGAGCTCGGGGTGCCAGACCATGCGACGTTTGGATGGGGTGCCGAATCGTTCAGAGTCGCCGTCGATGCTCATGTCAATGTCACGTTTGCCGAGACGACTGGGAGTGAGCGATTCGGTTTCGTCCATAACACTGCCACCAGCAACCGACGAAGAAATGATCATGGGCTCGTCGACTGGGAGTCCAAGATTGCGTCTTACGCTTGGGTTGATGCCGGGAAGCGTGCGCGAGGCGAGGTACTCGCGCATCATTTCGTCGCCGACAGAGGGCGCCGAAGGAGCAGCGAGGTTGATGCCGTTCCAGTTGCGTCGCTGAGGCGTGCCCTCGCGTTGACGTGCTGGAGAGTAGCCCGCGGAGGGGGCTGGCGAAGCGCCTCGAAGACTGACGCTGCCGGCGCGCGATGTGCGACCTGGGGTGCCAGCGTCGGTGAAGAGACCGGAGGAGAAGGGAGCACGTGCACGCCGGCTGGCGGCATTGCGAGAAGAAAGCTGGAAGGGCGAGCTTGAAGGTGGAAGACCAAATGCACTGTCGGTGTAGCGGACCTCATTGCCGTAGCCAAAGGCGCTGAACGAGTGCGAGTGGGAGAGAGAGGTGGAGCCAGATTCGGACATGGCATCGTCTGGTCGAAGCAAAGAGCCACGGTAGCCAAGCACTTGGGAGCGCGGGCTGCGCAATGCATGTTGAGCCCTGAGCTGATGAGTTTGGGCGGCGCGGGAGGGTGAAGCACGGCTGGCATCACTCAACACCTCGAGCGAGTCCGTGGGATCGACAGAGCGAGAACCAATGTCGAGGGTACGCTTGGAAGAGCGGCTGCTCCATGCGGCGGGCGTGTCGTTGTCTTTGGATGGGGAGGTGGGCAGGACGGAAGGACCAGCAAGAGGGCTGTTCGAGTTGAAAGACGACTGGTTGTGCGTGGTACGAACGGGCGCTGGACCAGGCGCCAGACGCGACATGGACATGGACGATGAAAGCGTGGATGGAGGCGGACGCAGCTGGTTTTCTTCGTCATCGTGAAGATTGGATCGCGATCGAAGTCCCGCAGCAAGACGTTCTCCGACAGCCCTAGCAGCACGCGTCGGCGCGTCCCTTTCGTAGCTCGACTCGTCTGCAGTGGCGCCAAGAGAGGCACGAGCAGCAGCTCGCTTACGAGCGATGGATGAGAGCGAGTTGGTGCTGGAGGATGTAGGAATGCCGAGCTCCGGCTCTACGGAAGAAGCGGCGCTTGTGAGCCATGAAAGAGGCTTTGAGACCATCTTGCGCACGCTTCCGAGCAGCGCGATGGGCGAAGCTGCCACACGCAGCGGTGAAAAGGCGGAGCGCGCGGGTTGTTGGGTGGATGGCGGAGCGAGCGATTTGGCAGACGGCGTCGACGGTTGACGTGCGGGAGAATCCGTGTCGGTATGAAGAGAGGCACTAGAACCTGAAGCGGTAAGTCCCGATGATGGTCTGGCGTACGGTTTGAGTGATGAAGTGCGGTTCTGACGAGCCAAGACTCTCGCGCGAGCTGGACCTGCCAGAGGTTTGGCAGGCGAGTCGGGATACTGCGCTGGGAAATCCATGGTGGGCGGTGGTGATCTTACGAACAACGTGCTGATGCTCGACAATGAAGGTGCGCGTGATGCTTTGCACGACGAGGATGCGCGCGCACAAATGAAGTCGGTGGATCGACTCGACTGGGTGGGAGGCGGTTGATCCGAGACTGCACAACACGATCGGCTTACACCCGACTTGCAGGCCGGTGGACGACCCAGGTGGCGATGGTGGTTGAAGAGAGAGAGAGAGGGAAAGCGGCAACACGCCGAGATGACGATGAGAGAAAGAGAAGAGTGTGACAGAACGAGAAGATCCAAACAAAGAATCACAAAATTATTCATTTTTTTCAGCTGTCCAAATTTTTTGGCTTCAGTTGCCGATTCTGTCTCGACTCGTTCGCTCGCTCGATTTTTTGTGAGAGGGACCGTGTGTTTTTTTCTCTCGCTCTCCAACTGCCGCGACCACGCGAGTCCAAGCGAAGAAAAGGTGTGACGACAGCTTTCGAAAGTCTCGAATGGAGGAGGAGCTTGAGGCTGCGACGCGCAAGCACACCAAAATTCATCCGCGACGAGCCTTCGAAGGTGTTGGTCTTCGACGAGTGACCCGATAGAGTCGACCCGATCGGCGTGCGCCGTGACAGGTTGTTGGACGAGCTTTGGCCTTCGAATCCTCCACCTTCGAAGGTGGTTCGGCATGCTCTCGCTTTCCTACGCCTTGTCCATCTTCCAATCATCTGCCTGGTTGCTTTGTTTCTATCCTTCCGTGACTGTCTTCGCTACTTATCGCTCAACAATGGTCTACAACACGCTTGGAGTTTTCGCTGGCGTCTCGGGCGCTGTGGGTGTTGGCCTCGGTGCCATCGGTGCGCACGCGATGAAGGGCAAGCTCAACGCTTATCGTGAGTGCAGTACCAACTTGCCTGCAAGCCTTCCTTAGCTGCGTGATACTGACTGTCCCTCTCGATGTTTTCTCTTTGCGATTCGGCAGAGATGGGCGCCTGGACCACAGCGACGCAGTACCAGCTCATGCACAGCTTGGCGCTCCTCTACACGCTCAGCTTGCCCAAGACGGGTCCTGTGGTCGCAGCCAGCTACGCCTTTGCTACGGGTATCACCTTCTTCAGCGGCTCCATCTACGGTCTCTGCCTGACCAAGCCCGAGAACCCGATCCGCAAGGTGCTAGGCCCCATCACGCCCATTGGCGGACTCTCGATGATTGCAGGCTGGCTTTTCCTTGCCTATGCCAAACGTCCGCGCTCGCTGCGTTGACCGCTGCCCGCTTTGTTCAGTACAGATAGGATCCGTTGACATTTCGTAGTAATCTAGGCACCACTCTATGATCGGACACTGCGAAGGATGGTCCGTCGGTAACTAAAGACCCTGTTGCGCAAAGCGACAAGCCGGTCGTGGTGATGAGCTAAAAAAATTCATTGGTTGTTAGACTTGTCTTGAACTCATCGATGGGGAAAATTCGAGCGTTGTCTCGTGCGTAAATTTCTTTTTTTTTTTTGCATCCGAACAGGTCCGCACCGCTTTGGGCATTTCAGCAGAGAGGGAGCAAAGGCGATCGCTTCCGAGAAGGAAGAAAGAAAGGCGAGAGACAGCCAGAACGCTCGTCGGCCCAACCGTCGCAAATTCGAGATTTGTCGTTTGTTAATCTCGAACACCTTACTTCTTCTTTGTCTTCAACATTCACCACCTCTGAACGTCATCACCAACACATCACCAAAATGTCGGCCGCTTCCTGGAGAGCTCACTTCACGTACGTCTCGCACATCCCATCCCATCGCCTTGGAGCAAATGGCCGGACTTTGGAACTTCGCCGCCATTCGACGCAAACGCTGCACGAAGCTTTGCCCGAGCGACGACAACATGGAGAACATACAGCATACTGACCCTCGCTGAACTTGTTATTGTCTTTTAAACGCACTCATGCTCGCTCTCACATCGCATACCATGCCTTCACGTTACGGCTCGCCACGACACATCTGCACGATCCCTTCTACACTCCGCACACTTGACGTGGTTGGATGAAAACAGCTTCAACAAGTACACCGCCATCTGCGCGCGTGCCACCCGCCAGGCGCTCAAGGAGGAGGAGCGCGCCGCTGCCGAGCGACGAGGCTTCATGGCTCTCCGATACCAAGAGTGGAAGGACGGCAAGGCCAGCGACAACGTAAGTTTCCGTTCGCCTCGATCGACGTGAAGTTGGGCCGCAATAGGTACAAACGAGGTTTCGGAAGTACTGCAAGGGTCTCTCTGGAGGATGCGGAAGGAGAGTCAAGACAGTTAAAGCTCAGGATGCGATTGCACGTCACTGGACATTCGCGGCATGGTGGTGCGGTCGCGCCCTTGTTCCAACGATTTCCATGGCTGTCTATCAGCTCCAATGGCATCTTGACGCAAATCGCAGTCAGGGCTCGCTTGACTATCGCAACTGGTCAGACTGCCGCAAAGACACCGAGTGCCCACTTCACCAAGCTCTGCGACGTCCTTCAAAGTAAACGATACTGACGGGTCTGTCTTTCTCACTTGCCTCGATCCACTCTTACAGCTCAACCTCGCCGAGGAGAAGAAGCAATAAGCAACTCGCACGGTCGTAGTGTTGTCCCTGTCCGATCCAGACCAACGATCAGCTCCCGTCTCCCTCGACAGGCCAATCTCGAAAGCCATGGCGACCCGAGTCTGGGGTGCAACAAACTACTGTCGTCTTAAAGAAATGCATTCGTAGAACTCGCACTGTCTCATGCTTACGGACGAGACAGACCGGTTGTTCGGGTGAGATGACTGTCATTGTTCCGAAGTGCTCTGGATCTCTATCGATGCTTTGCTGTGAGAGTCTCCCGTTGGTGTTCTGTAGATGCCATCACGAAGCGTGGTGCATTCAGGGAAGCGCACACCGTTTGCTTACCTGGCCTCATCTGAACAGACACGGAGCAAGCGACAGGACTCAAATTATCGCGGAGGAGGGTGAATCCAACAAGGTCATTCAATGCTGCAAGTCAGGACTGGTGTCGGATCGGGCCGAGATGGCGATTGCAAGGCCACACGATCGATCCCGATGTCACGGAGCGTCAGCCTCTTGCCTTTTCGCTGGGACTTCGCTGTCTGAGGTTCAGCAACAGACGCACTGCTAAGAATCGACGACGATGACCGTCACGCCTTGTTCGGGGCGAGGGCGACAGGAAGCGGATCGAAAGACAGCTGCATCGCGCAAGAGTGAGCGCGCCATGGTCGATAGAGAGGCGAGAAAGTCTGGCTTCTTCTTTGTTTTTTCCCCTTTGAAATGGCGAACACACGTTCAAGTGAAATCGAGCTTGAAATCGAATACCATGCAGCGAGCGCACGTTCTCTCCAGGGTCTTTTTTCCTTTCGCGAGAAGCGGAGCGCCTTTGCATCAAGCTCAGATTGCAGCCACGGTGGCCAACGTGGACAAGCTCGCGCGACCTATGCAAACGAACGACCCCTTCTGAAAGCAAGCTGGGCTCCGCTCTTATTGCGCTCTTGCTCGCTCTCTGACTTGCAGACTGGTTTGCTGCCGAGTGCGTTCATTGACCTTGGTGGCTCAGACACGAGCGAGCAGCAAAAAGGTGCAATCAAATCTTGACGGCAGAGCCGATGCTCGAATGGAGAGAAGGGGAAGAGCGGTGTGGGAACGGAGGTTGCGCTTCGCTCGCATGAACAGAACGAAGGAGCTGCACGTTGGGCGCTGTTGGACGTTCGCTGCCTGCAGATGCTGACTCTCTCCCCAACGTTGCCCTTGTCTTCTTCCCCGCTACGATCCCTCGTGACAAGTCCGTTCTTGCCTGCGTCTGCTGTGTAAATGTGATTGTGATCTTTTGAGGGAGCCCTTTGCCGCTCCGCTCGCTCGACACTAAGCTCTTCCTTTGGCTCGGGCAAGACGGTGTGACTCTCTCCCTACTTTTTGCACACACGACTTTCTTCGGCTTGCTCCCGACCTTGACTGTCCAAGCCAGAGTCACTCTCGTCCCTCCTCCTTCTTGCCTGCATCACACTTTCATCACATACCCCAAGCCATCACCGCAACGGAATCATCCGATCTTGCCTTGTCTCAATGCGGCAGAACTGAGCTCCTCTGCTTCAGTTCACGCTTTCCATTTTTCTCGCAGCATTGACCTGCGCCGCGCTGCTCAGTTTTGGCTCAGCCTCAGAGACGTCCTATACTCCATCCTCATCCCCGTCTTCGGCTGTTGAAGACAGCCGTCAACAGCACCGCCACCTTCGACGACATGTTGTTCTCCACCTACCGTCCACCTCCGGCTCCCGGTGCAGAACCGTCCCATTACGATCGCGACTATGGAACCAACTTTCATAACCACCGCCCTCATACGAGCGCAACCAGCTCCTCTGCCGTCCCCTTCGGCTCGGCGAGCGCCAGCTATGATCGATTCGAGCACAAGGGCCAGACCCTCGATGCCTCTCTCGTAGAGAGTCGCCTCTTTGCCAATGCTCTTGTTCGCGACTGCTCCGTCATTGGTGTTTCTCAACCAGCCGGCGTCGTCGTCACACTGACACCAGGCCAATTGCCCCTCGCTGGCACTGCTCCAATTGCTTTCGTAGCTCTCAGCTCCCCAGGACGAGAGCGCTCAGCTCAGGGTGGTGACAAAGAATCCAAGCGGATGAAGACCGAGCTCTTCAAGTGGATCGTCGACTTTGCTCCGCCCTTCAAGCAGATGAAGGGCAAGCTCATCTTTGTCGAATCGATTCCACGTGGTCACACTGGCTCGGTGATCAGGCGCTTGCTCGTCGAGAAAGCAACCTCCCCACCTGCTCCAGGTCCCGACAAGGGCTTCTTCAACACAGTCCTCTCTGAGCCTTTCACTCCGGCAGGACCCAGCAGGCCAGCTTCCGTCGCTGGAGACGCCAGCCAGACAGCCAGTCCGCCCAAAAAAGCGGTTCGAGACTCGAAACGACGCGCCACGCACAGCCAAATCGAGCGACGCAGAAGGGAAAAGATCAACGACAGGCTCGTCACCTTGCGCTCCATCGTGCCCGCCTGCGCCAAGGAGCTCGAGGATCGTCGCAGACAGAAGCAGGAGCAAGAAGACGAGGCGGCTCGTATCGCTGCCGGTGGTGCACCCAAGACCTACATTGACGCCGCCACGGGCAAGCCAAAACGAAAGAGGAATCGCAAGAAGCCCGACACCAAAAAAGCAGCAGCGGGAGCAGACAAGGAGGAAGAACTCGGCCTGCACAAGCTCGAAGTGCTCACGCACGCCATCAACTACATCTTTGAGCTCAAAGCCTACATCCACAAGCTCGAAACCAGCTCGAGTCCCGAGCACATCCCAACTGCAGACAATCCGTTTGGTGTGCGCAATCAGGACGGGACGTACCGCCAGGATGCAAAGGTCGAGGACGAGCCAGGATGCGGTCTCCAAGCTCGTTCGCTTGCGTCGGAGGGTGTCCAGCTCACTACAACCCGCCCCGAGACTAAGGTGGTGCAGAGCAAACGAGGAGGCGTAGACGACGACGAGTCTGACGAGGAAGAAGAAGAGGACCAGATCGAGGACGACGTCGCAGAGGGCGATGACGAAGAGGAAGAAGCAGAGGCTGCAGCCGACGACGAGGACGACAACGACGAAGAGGACGACGAACCGCTCGAGCGTCGATCCAAAAAGCACATGGCCTATGCCTCGTTCCGTCCGCCGAACGACTCCAACTCTGCTGCTGCTGCTCGGTCGCATCCGTCCCTGGTCAAGTCCGAGTCGTTCGCTGTGCCCAGCCGATACGTCCGCACCGACACCGCCTACTCTTCCTCGTCGAGCAGGGAGAGCGCCGAGGTGTCGCCTGTCTTTTCGCTCATTCAGCAGAGCCCAAGCACCATCTCGCCTGCCACCACCGTCACCTCTCCCATGATGAGCCTCTCTGCCGAGTCGCCGATCATGCTCCCCGATCCGGCCATCAGCATGTCCAAGCAGCGCGCGGGTCTCTCCGCAGCAGCAGCAGCGAGAGTCTCGCAAAGTCCCAGCTTCTCATCGCTGCCTGCGTCGGCTATGCCTTTGCCCTCGGATCCACCATCTCGTCGCGAATCAAGCAGCTTTCTGTTCAAGCAACTAAGCCTGGCCTCGCCCAACTTTGCGCCGTTCAATCCTTCCAGCCTTTCAACCTCTTCGTCTTCGTCTACAGCTGCGGCGGCTACAGCGGGCAACGTCCGAGCGAGATCCACGACGCTCTCGTTCCCGAGCACCTATGGGGTGGAATCCGAGGTGCGCGAAACGGGCAGCACCAGCGCACACAAGACGCCTGGTCTATCGGATCGAGATACCGCGGCTGCCGGCGCAGGTTCGACGGCTGACCCGTCCGACGCCTCGGCAGCCGCGCTGCTGCTCAACTTTTCCACCTCGCCCGAAGTGCTCCGACCCATCGGCAGCCGAAGCAGCAGCAGCACTAGGGCACATCGTTCCGCCGCCAGCAGCAGCGTGAGCTCGCCGCACACGCGCGTGACCATCGGCTTGCCGCAAAACAAGAGCCGCTCAACGTTCTCCTCGCCGCAGTACCGGCCGACGCTGCACCAGCACCAGGCTTCGGCGGCCGCGGCGTCTGCACTGTACTCGTCGTCCCGGCTTGGCTCGGCTACCGCGTCGAACAGTAGAGTCGAGACAGAGGAAGCCATCGACGACGAGCCCGAGCCGCTCGATTTGGCTTCGCCGCCGCATTTGGCGCTCGACAGCTCGCCGGGTGAGAACGAGGTGGAGCACGACCAGCTGTCGGACAAGACGGTGGATGAGCTGCCGGTGCCTGTCGAGGTGGGAGGACAGGTTGTCGAGATGGACACTGCTGCTTAGAAAGCGGATGCGCTCATGGTCATTGAATCGATACAGATTTGCAGTGCAAGCCTCGGATCAAAGTGTGTATGAGTGCGAACCTCAAAATCGGTGCGTGTGTGAGTGCGAATCTCAGACCGCTTTGTCAGTGTGAAGTGTCTGGGCACGTCGTATTATCAAGAAGTGGTGTTTGAACAAGCTCTCTGAGATCAGGCGAAAAAGTCCCAATCGCGCTCGACAAAGGCGAGCATGTAGTCGTCGATGGTCCCGCCCTCCTCCTCGTCTTCCTCTTCGTCCCCAACTTGTACCGCTGCATCCTCCTCTGCGACCTGCTTCCCTTTATCCTGCAATGCCGACGAGTTGGGCACGGGTGTACCCTCAATATCCCCATTCACCTGCTTGGCCTGCTGCGCCTGCTCATCGAACTCGTCATCATCGACAAACATCTCCTCTCTAGCCTTGAGCGCCGCCTGTCTATCTTCCTCGTCCTCGGCCTCCAAAAATGCCTTTTCCACCTCCCTACCGCTCTCGACACCCACCTCGGCCACGTCCACGCCCGCGATCTTGCCGCCTTCATCAAGCATGTCCCGCCAATCGATCCGTTTGGCCAGCGTCTCGGTGTTAAACTCGCCCTCCTGAATCACCACGTTATCCAGCAACCGCTTCTGGTTGGCCTTGCGCAGCATGTTTTCCTCGATCGTGTGTTCCGTGACGAAGCGGTAGATGTGCACGTCGCGCGTCTGGCCGATGCGGTGAGCACGATCCATGCACTGCGCCTCGATGGCCGCGTTCCAGTCGAGGTCGTAGAACAGCACCGTGTCGGCGCCCGTGAGGTTGATGCCCAAACCACCGGAACGCGTGGACAAGATGAACGCAGAGATGCGCAGATCCCGATTGAACTTCTCGGTGAGCGCCTGACGCTGCTCGACTTTCGTCGCTCCGTCCAGACGCAGATAGCGGTAGCCGTGGTAGTTGAGGAACGACTCGAGAATGTCGAGCACGCGCGTCATCTGCGTGAAGATGAGGATGCGATGTCCGCCTTCCTTGAGCCGTCGCATAAGGATATCCAACTGCTGCAGCTTGCCGCAGTCGTACTGCAGAAGCGACGCGTCCGGGAAGGCAATGTGCAGCTTGACCGCGACAGGATGGACAGTGTCAAACTCGGGTTTGAGCAAGTCGGGACACTGGTACGGCTCCAAACCAGCTAGAGCCCATCGAGGCATGTCGACGGCAACGGCGCGCGGGGTGACGAAAGCGAACCTGTCGATCACGGGTTGCATGTTCTCCCGCCTCGTCGAACGCGACTGCACAATGCGCAGCAGGTTGTCGCAGCGGTCGAGGAATCCTTTGCGATCCGACTCGTGCTGCTCCAGCGGTTCCAGTCGCCCAGCCTTGCCAGCCTCTCGCAGCATCTTGATCAAGGCGGATCCATACACGGGCCGCTTGGTGCAGCGATACTGGTTCAGATACGCCACGTGCTTCCACCGTTCCATGTCGCCCACCAGCTTTCGCTGCTCGCGCGTCCGCTGAAATCCATCGAGCGTCCACGTGTCCAGCTCTGGTGGATCAGGAATTGCGTCCCGGAAGTACGGCAGCTTCTTGGCAGCGTTCAGCTTGCGCAGATCACGCGATTCGATCGCCGTCAGATGCTCCTCGCGATCCGTGATCCTGAAGTTGGTCACGTCTAGATCCACTTTGTCCCAGAGGTCATCTTGCAGCAGCTGACGTCGCACGAGCAGATCCTTGATCTCGTAGTCCGCGACCACGGATCTCGACATGGCGAAGCTGGTGACGATCGGCCGCACCTCGAACAGATCTGGATGGTTGCACACCTTTCGCAGCTGCATCAGGCAGTTGATGATGCTGAGGTAGTTGCCGCTAGCCAGGCTCTCGCGTGTCTTAGCGCGTGACATGAAGTCGTTGTAGAGAAAACGTTGGCGCTTGGAGAGTCGACAAGTGATGACGTGCTCGTACTTGCTCGGCAGCTCCTTCTCGACTTCGCTCTTGAGACGACGCAAAAGGTAGGGTCGCAACACGGCGTGAAGCTTCTGCACCATGGCCCGAGTTTCGTCGTTCATGCTGGTGCCGCCTTCGATCGCCTTGTCGAGCGGATTCGAGAACCAATCCTGAAAATCCTTCATGTTGGCGAAAGCGCCTCCGCCTGGCAGTTCCGTAGCACCATGCGGCATCAAGAAGTACATCAGCGACCACAAATCCATGAGATTGTTCTGCAGAGGTGTGCCCGTCAACAGCAGACGCCGCTGCGAATTGAAGCCGAGCAGCGTCTGCCATCGTTGCGACCGGAAGTTCTTGATGTGATGCGCCTCGTCCAGCACCAGATACACCCACGGCTTGCGTCGGAAGATGTGCTGGTCAGCCAGCACAAGTTGGTAGCTCGTGATGCACACGTTGAAGCTGTTCTCGGTGTTCCATCCGACTCGCTTCTCCTTGCGCTCCTTCTGGCTGCCGTAGTACGAGAGAATCTTGAAGCCGGGCAGGAATTTCTTGAACTCGACTTCCCAGTTGAGCATGACACTGGTAGGCGCGACGACGAGATGCGGGCCCCAGACGCCTTTGTCGCACGCGAGATGCGCCAGCAAAGAGATGGTCTGGATGGTCTTGCCAAGACCCATCTCGTCGGCGAGGATGCCGTTGACGCCGTTGGCGTACAGGCTCGACAACCACTCGAACCCAATCTGTTGGTAGGGGCGCAGCAGGCCGCGCAGCAGGAAGGGCTGACGCGAACGAGCCGCGGGACGGTCGGAAGAGACGATCGAGGAGGCGCGCGTCAGAGAACGTCGGCTGCTTCGACGGCCGCTCGTAGCTGCAGATTCGGTATCGCTGTGGTCGTCCTCGTGCAAGGCGTCTGACGGTCGGATCAGAGCGCTCAAGTCTGTTTCTTCGAGGTCCATTGCCACGTCTGAAGTGTCGTCATTCTCGGTCGAGCGCTCGGCCTCCACCTTCACGGAAGCGGCGGCTTCTGTATCCTCGTGCTCGTCCTTTGTTGCTGGTGGTGGAGCTTGTTCGTCTTCGCTTGCAACAGATTCATCCTCTTCGCCGGCGTCATCATCATCTGCACCCTCCTCATCTGCGTCCTGTCCGTAGCCGTATCGTTTGAGCAGCTCCTCAATGGGTATATTGGCGTCCGCTTCGAGCCCTGCATCTTCACTGTCGTCCTCCTCATCCTCCTCCCACATCTGTCGTTCGAGTTCAGCATCTTCTTGCTCGCCGTCGTCGGCGTCGAGATCGAACTCGACGTCATCGGCATCGAGTTTCGAATCTTTTGCTTTCGTGGGTCTGCCAATGACACCGCGGGTGCTTCGACGGGGCCTGCGCGAAAATGTTGGTTCTGAGACTGCAACGTCTGAAGTCTCACCGTTTGCAGGCAGTGCTTCATCGTCGAGCTTGCTCGCTTCTCGATGTGTTGTATCGTCATCAGCGTTCTCTGGCGCAGGTGTGGATGCGAGGGACTGATCACGCGTGACCGGAGTCGAGACGTCTTGAGACGCGTTGGCGGTTTCTGGGTCTTCCGCCTCATCGTCACTGGGCATCTGATACTGATCCTCGACGTCGGCATCCGACTCATCCGGTTCCGCAGTCCCGTCGCTTCCATAGCTGGTCCTGTCACTTTCGTCGTCGCTGCCGACCGAGCTGTCTGCACGCATCATGACTTCATGCTGCTTCTTGAGCATGGCGGTGCTCTGCTCAAGGATAGCATTGAGCTGCTCTTTGTCGAGCTTCTCCTTCTCGGCCTTCTCGGCCGCAGCCTTACGGGCTCTGACCACGTTGACGGCGAGTCGCCACTGCTTGAGCACTTCGCGGAGAGTCCACTTAGCCAAGGCACGAACTCGTCTCTCCTCGGCCTTCTTTTCGCGCTCCGAGGTACCGAGCTGACGTTCCCAGTGCTGTGCGACCATGCGAGCCACTTTGCGAGAGTTCTGCTGCCTGAGTCGAGCGTACTGGCGCATTTGGGAGTAGCTGGCAGCAACTGCATCGAGCAGATGATCGTGATGCGACTTGTTGCGGACGACTTTGTGAGCGGTGTGGCGTGTGGTGGAGCCAGCTTCGGGGTGGATGGGTAGACCGGCGCGCCATCTCTCGTCTAGCTTGAGGTAGGTCTGCAGATCATCGTCGTCGATGCTCGATTCGCCATCATGCAAGAGGTCGAAAGAGTCCCACAGGGCGTTGAGATCGCCATTGAAGCGTCGAGGAGCAGGCACTTGGTGAGGAGCGAGGATGTGCAGTGGTGGCGGGTGATCAGGCAAGGGATGCGGTTGATGTCGAGTGATGAAAGCATCGAGCTCGTCCAAGGCCCTATTCTTACGTGATCCGGTGCGCTTGACTGGTGTGTCGGATGAGGTTTCATCGATCAGCGCGCGTTGACGCTTCTGCGAAGTTGATGAGAGCCGGGCTCGCTTCGTCGTATCTCTGCGTCGCGCGTCGACATCCCTTGCTCTGCCTTTGCCTTTCCCATCACGCGTGCCTGTGTCGATGTATGAGCCCTCGCTGTCCCCCTCGCTTGCTTCTTCGTCATCATCAACACTGGCTTCGCTGTCTGAGGCATTCATACCGTTCGTGCGAGACTTGGGGTCTGCGATGCTCGACGATCTTCTGCTGCGGTCGGCGGCACCTTTTTTGTTGGAAGCAGCAGTGGGCGTGGATGGGGTACTTGGAGGCTGTGGTCGTTTAAGGGAGAGGCTCTCCAGTCTGGCGTTGACTCGTCTACGAGTGACGCGGCCGGATGTTGACGCTTCTGCTCCTGAAGCGGACTCGTCTAGGCTGAAGCGAAGGTCGTGCGCATGTTTGAATGTGGTGAAGACATCGCTCTGGTCGTTGCGCGCGACGTCAGGATCGTACCCGACCATGGTGACAAACTTGGTGAGGTGAAAGAGCTCTCGAACGAGCATATCGTGACCATCATGGACGTCTTCGAGATCTGACTGTGCCACTGCCACCTTCTCCTTGCGTCTGCGATCGAGAATGTCGGGCAGAGGTGCGTGTGGGTCGAGCTGAGTCAAAGGTGTGATCTGCGGTTTCGGGCGAGAGTGGTGGGGCGGGAAGATGGTGGGACCCTCTGACTGAACTGCTGCCAAATCTCGATCTGGCTCGCTCTCCGCTGCCGATTTGCTGCGTGATCTGGAACGGTTCGGAGGGACCGAGCTTGTCGAGGATTCGCGATGCGCCACTTCATTTGAAGTTGGTTTTCTTTTGCCGTTCTTGCTGCTGAGCTTATTTGATGAACTTGGCTCGGAAGCAGCCGTCTTGGAGGTATCCAACTCTCCCGGCCTTGTCGATGCAGCAGATGGACGACGATGCCGCGAATCGCTGCTGCCGTTGCCACTGCTATTGCCGTTACCATTGGTCAAAGCGGTGCTTCGACGAGGACGGCGCGCCCTTCCCGAGCTGTCGCTGTTCTCAGCTTGGACGTCGCTGTCTTGCTGTCCGATCTGGAAGGCTGGACCTGGACTGGAAAAAGCAAGTTCTGCATCAAGCCTTCTTCGCTTGGTCGGCAACTTGGGCGTCGAGCTTTGCTGAGGAGAGGCGGAGCGTCCACTTCCGACGGATCGTGGTGCCGAGGGTCCTGCCTCAGCCGAGAGGTGATTGGTTGATGTCGAAGCGGCGCTGTTGACTCCATTCTCGGTGTGATGGCCGGGCTGGACGTCTTGCTCGCCAGCACTGCTGTCCCACAGAGCGTCCGAGCTCACATCTCTGGCTTGGCTTTTTGCATGGTCAAGTGCCGTATCGCCAGGGGACATGAATGTCGACCTGTTCCGATAATGACCCTCTTGCGCCAAATCCAGGTCGAAGCTCTGTCTGTCGTTCCTGACTGCTTGTCTGCCCGCTAGTGCGTCTGTGCGCTTGGCCGCTGTGTCTGCAGATGTGTTGCTTTGAGGTATCGAGAGCAGCAGATCCTAGGATAAGGGGCTGATCATGAACAAAGATCTCCAGTATCGATCCGTCGGATCAGAGCCTTGTCAGGCGGCGCTGAGAGATACGTGAGAATAGAGAGGAAAGTTTCCGAAGTTGTTCCAGAACCTTGAGCGTCTTTTTTAGCTCGGTGGGGTGAGAAATGTGGCTGATTCTGATGTTCGCCAATGCCGAATCAGGAGCCGATGCGGATATGTGTGTGTGTGACTGAACAGAAAGGACCGGTGGGCTTCTGTATGCGCAGTCGGTTGGTCCGAGAGTGTTGCGTCGGAAAGCTGATAGAGTCGGTGGAAAAACCGTCAAATGCGAAACAGATGTGCAAGCAGCGAACTCGTTCTGCAGGGAGTAGAAGCTTGCGAATCTCAATGTTCCTGAGCTGCAGAAGCTGTGTGTGAGTGAGAAGGAAGGTTGCGAGATGTGTTCGAGCTGCAGAAAAGTGGATGTCGCAAGAGCAGTTGGCGCTTGTTGGCCTGCAAAACTGTGAGCTGCTTCGCTGAGTCGTTCGTCAGAGTCGCTCGCTGCTCGCTCGTTTCATCTCGTCTCCATTTTTTGTCACAGCGGCGCGTCGCAGAGCACCGAAGCCTAAAATCTTAGGCACAGCAACTCTCTCTCTTCGCGTTTCTCTCCAAGCAAAAATCCAAAATTGATAAAAAAAAAAAAAAAGGGGAAGAAAAAGGGCGACGAGAAATTGCGGTCACAAAAATCACAGCATAAATTCAACGCAATAGCTGCCAAGTCTCTCGAAGCTCTATCGGTCAGCTCGGGCGGTGGAGGAAGAAAGTCGTCGGTGCAGCGCGCGGGCCATGACGTTCTTCTACCGAGTTTGACAGCCTTGTGGTGGCCAGATGATGTTGTTGCTGTCCTGCTTCCCCACACTCATCTTCAAACTGCAACTCCAGCACGAGCTGATTGTTATTCTATCGTCAACATGACTGTCATCCACATTGTCCTCGTCAAGGTCAAGGAGGCAGTGCTGTCCAACGGCTTTGACGAGCTCAAGCAGAAGTGCGAGACGCTCAAGGATCTCCCCATCGCCAAGTCCAAGGCGACCGAGATCAAATGGGGTCCACCCGAGTATCCTGGCCGCAACCAAGGCTACAACTGGGGTGAGTTGTGCATTTCCGGCTGACTGACTGACTGGCTGGCGGCTGCTGTGGTTGCATGCAGCGGTGTAACCTCGGGCGATCCGCCGACTGAACAAACATGCTGACCCTTCTGCTTCCTCCCACTTTTCACACGAATGCACGGACACTCCGACGCACCGCCGGGAACCAACAGGTCTATACAGCGTATTTGCCTCTCGCGAGGATTACGAGGCGTACCGTGACGATGAGGAGCACCGCAAGTGAGTAATGCAGAGCGACGATCTCCATGCAGGCAGGCTTCTTTCTTCCCGAGCCACAATGCCGAACGGTTCGACGCCACTTTTGATACGCACCCCGCCCTCCTTGCCAACAGTCGGCTGACTTCTTTCTTGATGTTCTCATGCGTTCCGATGCATCACACACTCCTTTCGTATCAACAGCTTCTCCAAGACGGTGCTCTTGCCCAACACCGACAGCCTCCTCGCCTACGATTTCGAGATCTGAGTGTTGGTCGGCCCTCATCCGTCACCTCTTGCTCCGTATCAACTGGTAATCACAGCATTTACACAAACAGTCCCAGTACGCCCGTGAAATAGCAGCAACACCCTCATAGTACCTGGATTGCAGGCGACTTTTGTGAATGGAATGGATGTTCCGCCCATCCCTCGGCTGCATCGAGCGAACATTCTCACGTGTAGTTGCTTAGAATCATGCTCGAGATATCTGTAAGGTGACAGCTCAAGTGCAGCGTTGCCACAGAGACGTCCTTCCTTCCCACGCCTATCCTGTGACTTCAGAGAGAAGCGAGAGCAATCAGGCACGTCGTTACCGCAGCTGCGCATCTTCCATGTCCAAACCGGTCGGTGCTTCCATTTCTTCTTGGCCTCTCCTCATTCACCTCCTTCACCTCCCTCATCTTTTCCTGCATCAGCTCACCCTTGTATTCGAAAGGCCGGTATGCTGCCCAAGGTCACCCGGTGAGACTCCGTGAAATGAGGGAGGGAGGGAAGGGCAAGAGCGATATAAGATGGGTACACCGAGATGTCGCTGCGACTGTACAAGCTTGCTCGTGTACTCATCCTTTCCAGGCACCGGCCAGAACCGACGTCAATCTCTACATATAGTCTCGCATTCTGCGACGTCTCGCCACAGCAGCGATCATGCCGTCCAGCGGTCGAACCACGACTAAGAAGAAGAAATCAGCCAAGTCCAAGAAAGAGCCGACACCACCACGGGAGCGATCACTCCGGGCTTGCACGCGCTGTCGCCAGCGTAAACAGAAGTGCGACAACGCTTTGCCTAACTGCGGCAACTGTGTCAAAGGCGGTGTACCTTGCGAAGCTTTTCCGGTCAACGTAGTGTCTCGAGACAATCTCATGCAGTAAGCTGCTTGCTGTTTTGCCCTAGAAATGGTGTTGCGAGGAAGCTAACGTTCGCGCCCTTCTCACTTGTTGCGCAACTGCACAGGGTCTGTGAGCAGCTGCAGGAGAGCAGGCGAGAGAACGCCGATCTGCGCAACGAGCTCTCCCTGGCTCGCCTCGTGGTTTCGGATACTTTGGCTCTGTTCAGTGCAGTGATCCTGCAGAAGGTGAGGTGACAAGCCAGCAAGAACCTCTATGCTCTCTGCGCCCGATTGCCTTGCTGACCGAGTCTCGAATGCAGGTCACGACTGGCTTCTACCAAAGCGACAACAATCGACAGAGCAGCAAAGCAAGGTTTGTCGAAGAGTTCGCACTAGAACAAAGCTTCACTTTCTCCGCTGCTGATCGCTTTCTGTCTGCCTCTTCCTCCAACTCAAACGCTTAGTGACAGATTTTGCGGCAACACCAAGATGCAGTCCGAGACAAGCGGCAGTCAGACCGTTGCCAGCGCCGAAGACAATTCCGATGCTAAAACAGCTCCTCCCGCATCAGCAGCAACGAAGCAGCCGTCGGCCGCAGAGCCAGATGTCTGGAAGATGATCGAGCTGCTTGAAATGTGCTTCCCTGCCGTCGCCGCAGCCATCTGCGTCGCAGCCGGACAACCCGATCAGAAGATCAAGTCCGAAGGCCTCAGCAGACTCGAAGACATCGCATCAGTGTAGGTGCCCCAACCTCTCGTCCCTTGGCTGAGATCCTGTAAAGCGATAGATCAAGCTCACCCACCTCACTTCAGCGAATCGAACAGTCCGATCCGAGACTTGCAGACTCTGCTCGACGGAAGTACGACCTACGTATCTCAGGGTCGCTTGCAAGGTCTAAACGTCGACGAGCTCACGAGCCGACTCATCGCAGCCAACGCGATCACAAGGATTGCGGCCACCTTGCTATGGGCCTTGCTTGCCTTTGTGCTGCATCGAAGCGAAGAGTTGCTGCGCATGGACACGGCACTAACGTGCTTCATGCAAGCCTGGCAAACATCCTCCGCGACCAGTTCTGCTGTCGCCATGCACGACACCGTTTCGGTAAGTGTGCGACCAGAGTTTTCGAAAGGAAGGCTCATATGACTGATCGATCTATCCTGCGGGTCGTGGGATACATCCGTGTGCAGATGTCGTTCTTTCGCGCTTATGACTGGGTACACTTGCGTACGTAGATGAAGCCCAAGTTCATGTCTCAATGCTCGCCTCTATAGAGAGACATCCGGCTCACCACTATTCTTTCTTTGACCACCCGCAGAGACGGCCATCATGACCGGAAAGCTGCACATCCAAGTGACGACGATGAGCAGCTTCGAAGGCATCGAAGCGATCGCCTCCAAAGCCGACCTCTCCACCTTCCTAGCCAGCTTTCACGTCGAACAAAAGCGGCTCGAGTACGTCGGTCTGCATCTCTTCACCAGCCCCGTCGGCGAGATGACCGACGTGCGGCACGAAGAAGCAGTCTGGAACCTGCTCAGCAGCATCAAGGACCTCTCGGACGTCAACGGTCAGGCGTACGATACGTTCGGTGCGCACTACAGCGGCTCAGTGGTCGGTGTGCAGCACGTGCTGATGCGGCACAAGCTGGGCACGCAGCTCTACGGCATGTTTCCGAGGATGCTTTTCATGTATTGTCCCAATGATCGACGGCACTGGAGGTGGCTCAACAATGCGTTGCCGCTGGCGGTGACGGCGCTGTCGTGCCATCATGCTGCGTGGATGCAGTGCGGCTGGTTGGGCGACCATGCTGTTGACGCGTTGACATTTGCCGACTTGTTGGCTGCGTGAGTTTTGCCCGCACCGCTTTGTTGAGAAGGCCTCGAGACTGACTTCTCTCTTTGCTCCCCAACCGCATGCAGCTTCGTGTGGACCCTCCAGCAGCGTCAGGCGCACAACGAGCTGCGCGACGACATGCACGAGCACATCCGCATCGGTGCTGAGTTGGGTCACCAGTTTGTGAGTGGCACCGTATCTCCATTGCTCACTGTTTTCTCGCTCTGACACTTTTGCTGACCACTGCCCTCGATGTCGGCGGTTTCACAGGCGGCCAAATGGCCACAGTGCAGCACCATGATTCTCGCCGCCGTGCGACAGCTATGCAGTCTGCGAGAATCTCCGCTCTCAACCTCGGGCTTGAGCACGCCGTGGCCGACTGCGTCCGTCGCCACCTCGCACACGGCTTCGAGCCCTACACTGCGCACGCCGCAGGACAGCGAGCCGTCGCATCCGCTGAGCGTCGCCACGTCGCACCCGCACGACCTGCCCTCCCTTCCCGGTAGCATCTACCACCCGCCGCCACACAGGCAGCCGGCCCCGCAGACCCCGCAGGCACCGCAAGTAGACTGGCAAGACGCAGCAGCAGCAGCACTCCAACCGATCCCGCGCCCCGACTGGCCCACCTCCACAGCCGACCAGGCATTCAACAGCATCGGCAGCGCCGGACTCAGCACCGCCCAGCTCCTCGCACCGGACAATAGCGTCGCGGTGGAGCAGCAGCGCAGGGACGGGATGCCGGTGTACCTTGCCACGCCGTCCGATTCGCACTGTGCCACCATCGATACACGCACCTCGGCTGCCCTGCGCGCTTTGCCGTGCTCGACGGATCTGGCGCAGGCTGCTACGACGGCGGCAGCAACGCCGAGGCCGACGACGGCGACCACGGCCAAAACGCTCCTGTACATAGACGACCGTTCCGCCGACAGATTCTCGCTTTGATATTGTTGTAGAGTATGTATTCTCTCTGTAAAGCTAGCCCGACACATCCGAACAGAACGTTTCTATTTGTTATTGCGTCGACTTTGTTATCGCCTCGACAGCTCACACCGTTTCGGCTGCGACCTCAGAGAAAGGAGAAGAGAAGGTGCCATTGCGCAAGAGCAGCCGAATGTGAATGAACATAGCGATGAAGTGTGAGAAAGGGAGGGCATAAAGGATGGATGTTTCTATTGCTCGTTGTGACTTTCTGTAGCAGATCGCGACAAGCATGTGAGAAGGTAAGAACTTAGAATGATCGGGAGGTCAAGTTCATACAAGAGGGGTTTCCACACCGGGAACGGAGGGAGAAAAGGTGTCCAAGGCATCAAAAACATTACGCCATACAGACTTTTTGAAAATGTAGCCGCTTAGATGAGGTCGGCGACGTTGAGGGGCATCTCGTCGATCTGGGTCGAGTAGAACTGCTCAATGTCACGCAGCATGCGGACGTCGTCCGAGGTGACAAAGTTGATGGCGACACCCTTACGGCCGAAACGGCCGCCACGGCCGATGCGGTGGATGTAGTTTTCGCGGTTGGAGGGCAAGTCGTAGTTGATGACGAGCGAGACCTGCTGGACGTCGATACCACGGGCGAGCAAGTCGGTGGTGATAAGAACACGCGACGAACCCGAACGGAACTCGCGCATGATGACCTCGCGCTGGGCCTGCTCCATGTCGCCGTGCATGGCCGAGACGGTGAACTCGCGCGCGGTGAGCTTGTCGGTGAGCCAGTCGACCTTTCTGCGCGTGTTGCAGAAGATGACGGCCTGGGTGATGGTGACGGTCTCGTAGAGATCGCAGAGCGTGTCCAGCTTCCACTCCTCCTTTTCGACGGCGACGTAGAACTGCTTGATACCCTCGAGCGTCAACTCGTCGCGCTTGACAAGGATGCGCACGGGCTCGCGCATGAACTTCTTGGTGACCTCGAGCACCTCCTGGGGCATGGTGGCCGAGAGGAGGACGCACTGGGTGTCCTGGGGCAGCAGCTGGAAGACCTCGTACATCTGGTCCTTGAAACCGCGCGAGAGCATCTCGTCGGCCTCGTCGAGGCAGAACATCTTGAGCTGGTCCGTCTTGAAGGCACGACGGTTGATCATGTCGTAGACACGGCCGGGGGTACCGACGACGACCTGGGCGCCCTCGTTGAGCTTGGCCATGTCCTCACGAACGTTGGTACCACCGATGCAGGCGTGGCAGTCGATCTTCATGTAGTCGCCGAGCGCGATGACGACCTTCTGGATCTGCTGGGCGAGCTCACGGGTGGGAGCGAGGATGAGAGCCTGGACGGCCTTGATGCTGGGGTCGATGCGCTGGAGAATGGCGATGGAGAAGGTGGCGGTCTTGCCGGTACCGGACTGAGCCTGGGCAATGACGTCGTGGCCCTTGATGACGGGGACGATGGCGCGAGCCTGGATGGCCGAGGGACGCTCGAAACCGTAGGCGTAGACACCACGGAGGAGCTCGTCCTTGAGCTCCATGTTGTCAAAGTTGTCAATGACGGTCTCCCAGTTGGACTCGATCTCGCCATCGGCGATGTTGAGGTTGTTGCCAGCCTCGCCAGCGGCGGCGGCGGCGGCGGCGGGAGTCTCCTCGGGCCTGTGTGAGTGGCAAAGGAAGATCAAAGAGGAAAGTCAGTATGATGGGAGCGCTTTTTGGGAGTCGGACGACCCGAATGATATGACAAAGCTGCTACGGCGCCACTCCGATGCGCTCCTGGATGGCGCTTTGAGTGTCATGACTCTAGCCCTGCGACGATGTGGCTGGTTTGGAAAGCTGGGCCGTTCCAAGTGCTTCACTGCGCTATCAAGGCAGACCACAACTGGCTGCATCCTTGTCCCTATCGCTATCGGCCCTTGCGACCCTTGACCGTGCTTGATCCTGCGTGCTGATTCCAATGTAATCCACCAATCGAGTGACGCCCAGCTCTGTCTTGTTCGGTGTCGCCGCTGCTGCTGATTAGGAACACATACTTAGACATATTGGGCGAAGTAGGAGGAAAGGTTCAAGGAGTCGGACTGGAACAAGTCGACGCCTCGAGGTTGGGTTGGTTTTGTGAGCGCTGAAAAAGAAAGTCGAAAGGATCAGATGTGACCTTTCAACCGGCAATGCGTGTTTGGTAAAGAGTTTGGTGTGATGCTATAAAAGCAAGATGATGGCAAAGGGGTAAGATTGGCGCTCGACGACGGCGATAGCGACCAAAATCGAGTTCGCTGGTGGCAAGCCACAATTCTTAGCTCTCTGTCTCGCTCTCAGCTCTCACAAAACTGAACGGCGAGCGCAATTCGAGAACGAAAAAAATTCACGAGGATGAAGAAGAAAAGAAAAAGAAAAAAAAAGCGAGGCAGCAGCGTGCGTTTGAATTGTTCAACCTGCTTGACTGCCTCCCTGTTCCAGCCAGAAGCACACTCAGACAGTCAACGAGAAGAGATTTCTCAAAATCGAACTCTGCAGCGACTCAGCCGCGCTCTTCTTCTCGACAAAGGGCCCTTCTCGAGAAGAAGAGGAAAAAAAAAAAAAAAAAAAAAAAAAGTTTTCGACTTGCTGATTTGTGAATACAAAATGCAGCTCAAGATTGAATTCCTATGAGGTCGAATCTTGAATTTTTGTATTCAGATGATGCAGCTGGCGATATTCACTCTTCACAAGCTCCTAAACGTGGCTTCCAAGGTTCACGTCGCGCAGTCGTGAATCGGGACAGGCTCTACCATTTGAGCCCGATCCAATACAGATCGAGCTTGGAGCCGGCGCTGTCTGATGCTCTTTTGGCTGAGTCAATTTTGAGTGTCGTTTGGCGCAGCGTGGAGAGTGCGCCGAAAAGCAGCAAAAGCGCAGGCAGAAAATTGGCTCTTTCGTCACAGCTCCACACACTCAACACTCTCTCTCTCGCTTTCTCGTTCTTGTCAACTCAGATCAACTCCAAGTCACCTTACTCTCTTCTTCCAACCAAAGGACTCCCCTCTCAGGCTTCGATCATACGGCTGATCTCATCGCAAAACCAAGGCTGACAGCCTCATTCAACGTACAACTCGGAACCTGCCGGATACGTACCTCATTGACGCAGATGAGCGCAGCGCAGGAATCATTACCACCGCCTTCGCGCGGTCCAAGAGGCGCTTCCTCGTCCAATCGTAGAGGTCGAGGCGGCAACAGTGGCGGAAGTGGTGGTGGTCGACGTGCCAACTTCGGTGGCTCGCTCACTTCCTCTTCAGATCAGCCTTCCAACTCGAACTCGAGCTCACGAGGAGGACGCTCCAACAACCATTCTAGAGCTACTAGATCGCATGCGCACAAGGACAAGTCGGTGCCAACCGAATCACAAGATGACTCGGCCACAGAAGAAGCAACAGGCTCCTCTATCTCGAATGGCGAGCAATCTCAGGACAGTGCCAACCAGAACGCCGCCGCCGACGGGCTCCCACCCGATGGCGAGCTCTGCTTCATCTGCGCAGACCCCATCAAGCTCACCTCGGTAGCACCCTGCGACCATCGCACCTGCCATATTTGTGCACTCCGTCTCCGCGTCCTCTACAAGAAAGACGAGTGCACTTTCTGCAAATCCACCATTGATCGTCTCATCTTCACCTCTTCCTCCACAAAGAACTTCGCCGACTTCAAGCCCTCCGACATTCCTTACACTGACAAGAAGCTGCCCATCAGCTTCGAGACCAAGGAAGCGCTCGAGGAGACGGCTCTGCTTCTGCGCTTCAACTGCCCCGATCCCAACTGCGAGGTCGCATGCACCGGCTGGAGGGACTACAAGGGCCACGTCCGTCGCGAGCACAACCGGCTCGTCTGCCAACTCTGCATTTCCAACAAGAAAATCTTTGCGCACGAGCATACCATGCACACCGAGCAGTCGCTTGTAGCTCACGAGAAGGCCGAGCACAGGCTGTGCGAGTACGACCGCAGGCTGTTCTACAGCGACGACGAGCTGTTTGCACACATGCGCGACCAGCACGAGCAGTGCTTCATCTGCAAAACTTCCGGAAATGAAGAGGAGCGATGGAAGTACTACCGAGACTACAACATGCTCGAGAAGCACTTTAGAAAGCAGCACTGGCTCTGCGAGAACCCCGAGTGTCTGCAGAACAAGTTTGTCGTCTTTGCCGACGAGGTCGCTTACAAGGCGCATCAGGTCAAGGAGCATGCCAACGAGCTCAGTGCGAGGGAGAGGAGGGAGGCGCAGAGGATCGAAGTCAATTTCTCGTACGACGATGGCGGTGAGGGTTCGAGGTCAGGTGCTGCTAGGAACGGCGGCGGTAACAAGGGTAAATCTCGAGCCAATGGTGCAGCAGCAGCAGGCGATGCTAGTGGCTCGACTTCGGGAGATAGAGACGTTCTGGGCGTCTCGGCGCTTGCTTCGCGTGCACACGTCCCCGGCGCCGGTCCCGCCAACCACCAATCTTGCCGCGCCATGTTCGGCTCTGGCCTCACCAACCCCTCCGCCCCACAGGGCGTGTCTGCAGACCGCCCACGCACCGTCAACGACACGCGTTCGGTCGAAGAGCGCCACCAGGCGTACATGGACAAGGTCTCGTCGACGTTCGGCGGGTCCGAAGCGCGCATCACGTCGTTCCGCCACTCTGTGCGCGCGTTCAAGCAGGGCGAGTCGTCGGCGCGCGATCTGATCTCGACGTTCCACTCGCTCGTGGGCGAGATGGACGAGTGTGCTCCGCTGGTCAACGGGTTGGTAGATCTGTTGGACGATCAGGACAAGAGCAAAGCGCTGGGTGATGCGTGGAACCAGTATCGCATCGAGCGGACGCAGTTCCCATCACTTACGCCAGCTGGTGCTTCCGGGGTGGGTATCACTCCTGGCACGGGATACGCCGGTGCTGGTAGTCGCGCTGGTGGGACGCTGCGCAGCATCAAGAAGTCTTCCGCCGCGTCGAGCAGCCAGGTGTGGGACAACGTCGAGCGCGCCGCCTCGGCTTCCTCGGGCCATGGTGCAGGTAAACCCGTCGCACTGCGCGAACACTTCCCCTCGCTCGGCACCGCATCCACTTCGTCTGGAACACCCTCGATCCCGGGCTCGCTCGCGCATGCCGTTGCGCACGGTGCGGCTTCGCGCTCTGCGGCTCCGGCGGCGAAATGGTCTGCTGCGTCTGCGGCTGTCTCGGGTCGGAGTGCTGGTGCGAGCGCAGCGGCGGCGAAGCCGTTTGTGTCGCGTGTGCATTCCAACTCGAATGCGGGAGGTCGCGTGAACACGCATTCGAGCGCGGCGTTCCCGAGCCTGCCGACGAACGCGGCCAAGTCGGCGATCAACGCGCACAAGAAGGCGCTGTTTGCGAACAAAACGGCAGGAGGATCGCACTCGCCAGGAGGTGGGTTGAGTGGCAGCGGGACACCAGCGGGCTCGGGCGCGAGTACGCCGTGGATCGCGGCTCAGCCAGGGCGCATCGACGATTTCCCGGAGATGGCTGGTTCGGGTACAGCAGCAGCGGGATTGGGCAGCCTGGATGGGCTGTCCGAGGCGTTGGTCGCTTCGCAGCAGGGTGAAGGTGGTAGTGGAGGGAGGAAGAAGAAGGGTAAAGGTGTGCAGGTGATGGCGTTTGGCGGGGTGCATCGTGGGTGAAGATGAGGTGACATGTGGTTTTTTTTTCAGATAGATCATGTCTGGCGAAGAGAGAGTAGCGGTGGCGGTGGCAACAGGGCAAGTAGAGCGAGCGGTGGCGGTGACGGTAGTGGCAGGAGCAGGTCGGCAGATTGATAGCGGCGGTAGGCATACGAAGCTGCGGTCCGAGCAGTAGGGACGACAGTAGTTGCAGCAGCGCTTCAGGCGTCAGCAGTGGCGGTGTTAGTAAAAGCAGAAGCGGCAGCAGCAGGAGCCGAGCGTAGACGGTGTTCGACAGCGACGCCGCCGAGCAGAGATAGGAGTGTAGACGGCGGAAGAGACGCGATAGACACAGAGAAACATGCACAGACAGACAGGCAAAAGACAGGGGCCCAATGCCATGGCGTCTCATTCATGGGCATGCTCATTTGGAGGAAGGGGAACAGGAATGCCGATCATGCGGCACACTTGACTCTTTGGTTGGGCGTGTGTGTGTTCTCTCTCAGCTTCGTGTGAGTGTGTGTACTCTCAGAGCTTTGCGTGTGTGTGTACTCTCATGCTGTGAGGTGCATCGTACGCAGCACGATGCACGCGCGACGACGCACCAAGAGAAGCGCACAGCACGTCGTCTTGCGTGTGTCGCATCGTGTGCATCGCGCAATAACGTTGTCGATCCAGCTTGCCCAAAGACCGGGTGCACAGCAAGAACCATCAGCACACCCGCAACCCCCTCGCTCGTACGCACGCTCGCACGCTCGTACGGCTGGCACACCCGCGACCGGTCCCATCTGTGCAGCGTCGAGCTCGGTGCACGCATCGCAAGCATCGCAAGCCTCAACCCACTCCTCACACCCTGTCGCCCGCGTGTCAGAGCGCATCTCCCGAAAATCCTGCAGAGAAAAGCGTCACTTCAATCAGAGTACATACACAGCAGAGCGGCGGCGGGTCGAGATACAAATACAAACGTTTACATCGGGCAGAGGGATGGCTTGGCGGGGTGCTTTCCTCCTCCCCCGGCAAGCGATGGTGAAAGCAGTGTGTCGGGCAGCGCGACGAACCGGGGGGGGGGGAGTGTGGAGACGTTCCTCGCGACGACACGGTAGCGGTGGAGTTGGCTGGCAGCTGGCAGACGGCGGACGGTGGGGCCGTAGACCTGGCTGAGGAGGAGACGAGACGGTGTAGCGGTGGACGCGGCAGGTCACACAGTCCGCGCAGGGAGACGGGACTACACGCCGAGTGCGGAGAGACACGGCACTCCGCACAGATCCAAGACAGACCTTCGACCGCGCGCGCTTCAAGCATAGATCCGCCCACCACCCGGCGCCACGCCAGGCGGCAAACCATGCGCGCCGCCCGTGGTCAGCTCGAACCTCAGCGCCCCCTCTTCCCCTTCCTCCTCCGCTGCTGCCCCTGCCTGGGCGCCACTCGCACTTCGTTTCGGCGTAGCCATCGCGAGGTTCTCCTTGTCCTCCCCCGCTGCGCCTCCCGCGTTCCCACCACTTGCTGCACTCGCGGCGGAACCGGTAGCACCACTGGTGGTAGAGGAAGGCTGGGGATGCAGATTCGGGATGCCGCTCACGTGCATGATGCGCTCGAACTTCGACCAGAGTTCCGAGATGGGGTGGAACTCTTTGCCCACCGAGATGGACTCTTCGATCTTCCGGTTGACTGCGTTGCTGTTGCCCAGGATGGATTCGACGCCCTGCGTGATCCATCGACAATGCCAGCATCGATGTGGTCGTCGATGTTGTAGGTGTCGTAGTCGTAGTTTAAGTCGTCGTCGTCGTCGTCGTCGTGATCGTGGTGTTCGTGAGTGTGATCGTGGATTTGGTCGTTGTAGTGATCGTCATCGTAGTCGTCGTCATCGTCACCAACATCGTTTTCGTCATGGAGCAGCAGAGGAGTGTAGAGCGAGAGTTGTTCAAAGAGCAAGAGCAGAGCGCGAGTTGTCAGTCTACTAATCGCACCTCCAACCACAGCGTTCGCAGCCACTTCCACCAGCAGCACCAGCAGCAGCAGCACGCTGGCACACGTCTCCGGTTCATCCTGTGCAGCTGCCGCGCCTCTCGCTGCCTCGCGCATCTACTTTCACGGTGGGAGTTAAAGTGTGCTCACCTTGGAAATATCCTGAATGAGCCGGTTGCGCTCGCGCTCGAAGAATCCGGCGTCCGCTTCCCTCCCGCTCGTAGCCGTCGCCGATGAGGAGGAGGAAGACGGGTGTTGTGGCTCGTCGTACGACCCGCTGTGGTGCGTGTGGTGGTCCATCGTCGCAGCCTCTGGATCGTGGTGCGGTTGTGTCATCACGTGGTTGGAGGGGCAGTGCAGGGAGGCGCAGGTGTACGCAGCGTCGTGTGGGGGCAAGTGAAGCAGGGTCCCGCTCGAGCAGTATGCGGTGAGTGGTGCAGTGATATCGACGATGGTGGTGGAGCAGATCGAGAGAGCAACACTTTTTTTTTCCCGCACCGCGGGCGCGACTACAAAACCAACAACGCGCGGCGCGTCAATTTAGCCCTCTCCCTCTCTCGTACGATAAAATCTCCTCCCCACCCTCACCCTCATACTCACACCACCTCGCATCACACACAGACGCAGCATCGACACCCCGCCCACCATCACCATCGACAAAAAAAAACCATCTCTGAATGCTGCGAAAAACGAACGTCTTGAAAGTGAGAACCATTATCCACAAAAAGCACACCTGTGCAGTGAATACGAATAGAAAACCCCTTTGTGCCGATGTTCAACCAAATCGATCGTGGTAGCTTCGGCCAGGTCCAGGTCCGTTAGGCGGTTGTCCCGAGGGTCGGCCCTGTGGTGGTAGACCACTGTACCCGTTTCCTGGCGGACCACCGTTACGAGGCGGAGGAGGAGGGAGTGCGCCAGCACCGCCTTGTCTCGGCTGCTGCTGTGCTCCTCCCCCACCCGATCGCTGACGAGCGTGCGAGCCAACCGGATACCCTCCGCCGCTCACCGCCGACGAATGGCCGTACGGCTGCATCGGCGGGAAGCCAGGCGAGGAGGGCGACGGCGCCGCGCCCCGCATCAAGCTCGCATACTCTCCCGGGCTCGGTGTGCGTTCCATCTCGTAGCTCCCCGGTTCGTAATGACCGTTGCCGTTGCCGTTGGTGCCGCCATATCCATTACCACCACCTACTCTACTGCCACCCTTCGACGGACCATACCGCGATGGAATCTCCGGTACAGCCGGTGCATTGCGATTAGCAGGGAACATGCCCATCTGCGAAAGTCGATTGCGGTTCACCGCCGATGGATACTGCGGCTGCTGCGGCTGCTGGAGCGCTTTACCCCCCACATTCTTCGAACGGAACGCTTTATCGTCCCATCCCGTCTCGAGCATCTTTTCCATATCCTCCGTGTCGATAATCACCTCCTGGTCGCCCACCCACACCGAATGACGCACAATCTGCACCGGCGGCGGAAGCGACTCGTCGTACCCGCCAATCTGGTGTCCCCACTTATCGTCGTCAAAGTCGCTGATCGTCACCGAGTCGCTGAACGAATCGCTCTCGCGTCTCGACAGCGGCAGACCAGGCTCCTTGCGGTCCTGATCGCCGTCCGAGCCGTTGTCGTTGTGGAATCCAGCACCAAATTGACGCTCCAGCTCGCGACGACGCTTCTCCTCGCGCTTCCTCTTGCGCAGACGAGATCGCTCCCAGTCCTCCCATCGTCGAAGCGGCACCATGTTGCCAGTCGCTGAGCCGCCCTCGTCGCCGTGTCCCGTTTGCTTGGCTTCTCCCTCGACCTTTCGCGTCTCTCCCCACGAGAAATCGTCGAAGTGCCAGAACGAGTAGACAGGCAGCACAAAGTTCCACACGGGCAGAGCCACCAGGTATATCAACATCCACAACACGTACACCACCTTGCGCGTCGCCAGCAGGATCAGCAGCGCCGGCATACCAATCACCGCCACCAGCAGCATCAGCGGGATCGCTTCCGTAAACGAGTGCGGCGGGTTGAGGCAGTACGTCACCACCAACGTGTACGTCAATGCGATCGAGATGGGCAGCACCGCCGTACCCAGCAGATCCATAAACACGACAAACTGCATCGAAAAGCAGAATGTGCCGCAGAGATCGCGCACCAGCACCAGCTCCATCAGATTATGGATAGTCGAGTTGATCCATCGACGTCGCTGCGAGAGCAGCATCTTGAACGTATGTGGCACCTCGGTCTTGCAGCGCGCCTCGGGACAGAAGACCATCTTGCGGTTCGGGAATGTTCGCAGCAATGTTGTCGTAAGGAAACGGTCCTCTCCGAGCAACAGTAGGTTCTTCTGGTGCAACGTCGTCACCACGCTCTGGCTGTACTCGCGCGTCACCTCGGGCTTGACAATGATGGGCACCCAGTCGTCGTCCGTCTGCTTCCTCGCCTTGATGCGGTACATCGAGAAACAGCCGGGAAGACACGTGACACCTCCAAACACCGACTCGAACGCCTTGGCCTGGTGGTGCGAGATAAAGTACTCGTACACCTGGATCATGGTGACCCAGCTCTGCGTCTTGTTGGCGATGCGCGTCTCTCCGCAGGCACCCATGATTAGCGGATCGCCCATCATGCAGTTGGCCAATGTCTTCATCGATTTCGGGTAGACCATGGTGTCGGCGTCGACCATGAGACAGAGCTCGAAAAAGTCGGGGGTGACGCCCATGAGCGTGTGCACCTTGCGGAAGAGGTCGTAGTCGAGCGGCGTCATGCGGTCGTTGTACGTGACGCGCTGGAAAAAGTTCATGAGGATCATCTGCGAATCACGCTTACCACGGTTGCCTGGCTTGGCGTCGCCGGCCTCTTCGGGTGCGCCGCACTTGACCACGACCACCATGGGTGTTCGTCTTCCCTTTGCACGCGTGTAGTGTCCAGCATAGACCATGGCCATGTTGTGCTCCTTCTTGCCCGAGGCGATCGAGATGAAGCTCATAGGCGTAGGTGTGCCGAAGCGCGGGTCGGCTTCCAGCAGCGACACGCAGACGTCGGGCGTGCTCATCGACTCTCCAGACCCTGTAACCATTCCGTCGGCGACGACAAAGAGCAGCTTGCGCTGATCCGAGTAGTCGGTCTCGGCTAGGGAGGTGAGCGTGGTGGAAATGCCGTCCTCGTTCTCCGAGTAGGCAGTGACGAGACAGACGACGTACGGCTCGGAGCCAATGTGCTGGATGGACAAGCTGTCGGGCACCGAAGGCGTGGCGGATGCGGTGGAATCGCGTCTGCGACGCATGGGCTGCGAAGGCGGCGGGCGTTGCTTGTTGGCCCAGGGTGCTGCTCCGGACGAGTTGACCGAGACCATGGCGCCGTCAGGCAGCACGTTGGGCGCGATCTTGCGATGACGAGAGGGACGTGGCGGCGACGACATCTTGCCGGCCATGAACCACGAGAACCATACGGCCATGAAGAAGCGGATGAGCACGATGGCCAAGATGACGACGAGCGAGCAGTAGAGCACCAGATTCGAGATGAAGCAGCCTGGTGTGATCTTGTCAATGTGGCCTGCATCGTACTTTTGCACCAAGCACTTAATGGCCTTGCGCGCCGTCGGATTGGTGTAGAACATCATGGTCGAATCCCTGCCGCCCTTGACGCCGGTAGCGAGTTGCTGGCGAATGGCCAAGTCGACGACGTCTCCAGCGATGGGATTTGGGTTAGCCTTGAGGTAAGGCGTCATATTCAGCACGGTTCCGTCGAGGACCATGTAGTTGGTAAAGTTGCCGCTCTCGATATCTTCCCATCCATAGCCGATCCTGCGTGTGTCGTTGTTCATGCCATAGCTGGCAAAGGTGGCGGGTGTCATGGTTCCAAGCGGGCAGTTGGTGAGGACGGTACCGTTGAGCGCCATGCAGATGGGCTCGGCGGCATAGGCGGCTGTGGATCCCCGGCACGCCGGGAAGTCGGCGGAGGAAGACCTGGCGAAGAGCGAGGTGATGTCGGAGCCGGGTCTGGATGTGGAGAGGCTGAAGAGAGTGCCGGATTCGGAGTTGGGGAGGCGATGCGCCTGTGCAATGTCGATGGCCCAGCCCTGTACACCGAGGATGGCGCCTCCTGTGCCGATCCTGATGAAGGTCTTTGCGGAATTGCTGTCGGCGGTGGGACAGAGCGAGGCATTGAGACCCATAGTGATGAAGCCGATGAACGCGCCGAGGAGGAGGGCGACGGCTACGAGGGATACCTTTTCACGCCATGCCTGACGACTCGCCTTGTCCTTGAGACCACAGCAGGAGCTGAGGACAGCACCGGGTGCCCAGAAGGTGACTACGAGTGAGAAACCGGTCCACCAGGAGAAGCCGCCTTTGCCGCTGGACGTCCCCGAGAAGCCTGGCCCACCGCTTGATGGGTTGATGAGGGGAACTTGCGGCTGGCTTCGTTCTGGACGTGTAAGCGTCTTTGCACGCGCTATGCGAGTTGGCTGGCGGAGTGGTGGGGGGGCTTCTGTGTGCAGGGGTATCGAGGTATCATCGCGCTGGCCCGGTTTGCGGATAAAGGTTTTTGTGAAGGCGGTGTTGCGCTGAACGGCAGGCATGGTGCCGGTCTGTGAAGGGGGTGCGATGCTTCAACAGAGCATGCGCGATCAGAGCTCGCGTTTGACGACAAAGGTGCTTGATGGCTCCGATGACCAATCAAGCTGCAGAATGAAGCTTGATGCTGAGCCCAAAGGTGTGTGAGTTGTGTGATGCGCAGCGAGCGAGCGAGCAAGGCTAGAGAGGGGAGTGTTTGATCCGTGAGCGTCCGAAGCCAGAGAAGAGAAGAATCCAAAGAGAGTGTTGCAGTTGCTGAGAGAAGAGTCCGTGACGAGAGTGGATGGCGAAGCAGATTAAAGAGCGTGCTGAGTGATTTGACGAAGCGGGCGGAATGCGATGAAGAACGCGTTTGGTCGATCCACGGAAGGTGTTTGCCAGTGGTGACCAAGATGCGAAGGTAGCCAGTCGAGCCCTGCGTGACGGTGCGCAGTCTTTGACGAGGACCGATGAATGCCTGACACGCTTTGCGATGGTGTCTCGAGCGAGAGGAGAGAGAGTGTGCGAGTGATCGCCGGCGATCCTTTCTCTGACGATTGCTTGCTGCCTGAGCGTAGCAGAGCAAACAGATCAGAGACTTGCAAAAGGGCAAATCGAAAGAGTGAATGTCGTAGAGGATGGAAGGAGAGAAGCAAAGAAAGCGCGCATGTCGACAGGCAAAGCACACCGAATCAAAGGGCAAAAGTCAAGGCCAAAGAGCAGCAGCAGCAACGGAAGCCGCCGACAGAGTGTTGGATGCCGCCGAAAAAGAGCGTTTTGACCGAGAGCTTGTTTCAGCTGAGAGAGCAATTGCCAGCAGAAACCGCGATGAGGCTTCGAATTCTCGATTTTTGGCCTTTTTTTTTTTTTTTTTTTCCAGGAAATCACACACACGCTGGAGACGCAGGAGACGCAGAACACGCACTCTTCGCACTTCTCACCCCCTCAAAAGCCACACACAGGGTCGACAGGCGCTTGTCTGTCTCAGTGTGCGTCTCTGCGTCTTTCCGCGTGTGTCTGTGTGCGCCTCAAAAAAAAAGGGGGCAGGAGGCACAGTAACTTAGCGTAGTTTCAGACGGAGTCGAGTCGGATGCAACCGAGGCGTGTGCGCAACCAGTGTCGCTGGCGGTGCAGTCACCGACTTGACCTTTGAGCCAGGATCAGCCGAGGCAGGAGAGAAGGCGTGGCTGCTCTGATGAGCGATGAGCCGTCAGAGGCACTCACGTCTCGAGACTCGCGGTAGGTCGCCTAAAAATAGACACACGAGAGAGAGTGGAAAGGCAGAGCAAGAGGAGCGATCAACGTCGAGTAGAGGCCACTCTCTGTAACGACACGGCAAGCCAGCGGACCAACGGCATGCAGAGGATGCTTCCAACTTGCTTGAAACGCCGGGATGGAGTCTAGAGAGCGGCGTCTGGCTCAACATGGAAGCCCACTTCTGCAAAAGGAACCCGGTGATGCCTCGGTGCTGTCGACAGCGACGGAACCATGAGCGGGGCACCTCTCCTCTTCGTCAGCAGCGTCCAAGATGCCCTGCTCCGAGAGAGGACTCTTGACAAATGAGTTGACGTTGGAATTCGAAAAATCGCCGAGCTACAGACGGACGGGCTTTCCTTTCGGACAAGGTTCAAAAGCCCTTTGCTCTTCAGCTTTGCATGATGAAGCCGCCATTCAAGACGAGCAGCAAGTTGATGAAAGCTACGGCGACTGGGTCGAGAGAGAGTCATCAGCGGCCTCTCCCTTTGCCCTCGCTTGTGAACAGTGACAGATGCCATTTGTCGATCCTCGGTTTTCTTGGCTTTGCCAGCGCATAGAAAGCGAACAAGCAGACGCTTCATGCACGCCCAACAGCAAGAACAAGGGTTTTCGAAACGCGACCGACGCGTTTCAAGCGAATTTCAAAATTTGTTAGACCATCAATACCAAGGTGATAAAAAGAAAGGATCTCGTGCTCGTAATTGCCCGATTGACAAGGTAGCCCCGATTCCAGTCAGATGAAGCCAACGAGGACTCGCTTCATGGTGTGAGTTCAAAGCTTGTCGTACACGGAACGGAGCGCACTTGCCTCGCTCCTCATCTCGACTCTGCCAGCAACCTGCTCTCCTCTCAAAAAAGGCTTGACGATGACGATGAACGACTTCCTTCTTGGAGCGCAACGGTGGCAGCAAGCCACGCAAAGCCATGCTTTTGACGACATCAGATGGCATTGAGGTGGAACAATCAATAGCAGCAACCGAGCGGTGGTTGGACAGAGTCAAAGTGCAAGCTCTCGTCGTCATTGTCCGTGTCATCGACTGGACGTCTCAGAGAGGCAACTGTCTGTCGAGATCGAATGGTGCGCCTGCTCTTGCAAAGACCGAGCTCGATTGGCAGGCGGACTTTTTTTTTTTTTTTTTTTTTTTTTTTTTTTTTTTCGTCGCTCATTTTCTTCTCATCCTCGATTCGATCGTGAGCGACGTTTTGACAGCATCTGGCCAGTGTGACTCTGTCTTTTTCAAGTCAGTGGCTGACACTGTTGGCCACTACAAAATTCGTAATGGCCGTGGACCCTGAGGATGAATTTCGGGTTGTCCATTTCTTCGCTGCCTGTGCCACATCCCGTGCAAGAGCGCTCTTGCCTCTCAGTGTCTGCTGCATGTCGCGTGTGAGGTCTCTCGATCGCCATCGACTTTTTTTTCTGGTCTCCTCTCCTCTCGCTTGCGGGCTGGGGAAAACCACAGCACAGCACAATGACACCATGCCTTTTATCATCGTTGAAGGTCGCTGGATGCTGCACCGATCTCTCTCTGCTGTGGTGTGTATTGCAGCTGCATCCGTCACTGCTTTTCTCTCGACGTGAAGACCTAACAACTGTTTGACTGATCTCAGTGTGGCGGTTTCGTTGGAAGGACGGTCCACCGGAAGCGAGGAGGCGGGAGAGAGAGAGAGAGAGAGAAAGTGAGAGAGAAGCGAGGGCAAAGGCGAAAAACGACAGGCCACTGGTCAGGGTCCGACGAGGGTCCGATCTGGTGCAGCGTCTCATTGAAGCGCACAAAAAAAGGGTCCTTGTGCTTCGTAGAGAGAAGTGTTGCTTTGCATCATCAGCGAGTGTCCTTTTCGATCTTCGACTCTGCACCTGTGCCACCTTTCCTATTCTTCCTTTGCTTTCAACTGGCAATGTCATGTATGGGAACGTGTGATGTGAGAACGAGTGACAATGACAGAGAGATAGGCGGATGCAGCGAGGGTTGCTCTGGTGCGAGCGTGCACAAGCGTGAGAGAGAGAAAGTTGGAGCGTGTGGCAATCTTCGTTTTCTGAGCACGAGTGACAGCTCGTGTGCCTTCGGTGCCTTCCGATGCTGCTTCGGAGGGCGAAGCGAAGGGCTGCATGATGCACTCCAGCCCGTTTGCTTTCCTTTCGCTTCTTCACAAAGTCACTTGACGCCCGTCTGTGGTTGTCGCCCTTCCTTGACAGCATCTCAGTCATTCTGTGGTCGCTCCTTCCGACATCATCATCGTCAAGGGTCGCTCTCGACAAACAAGCTTCCTTTCCATCCTTCCACCATCTCTCAAACCACCAACACCACCGCACGACCTTCTCTCACTACATTGTTGCTGGTTCGCATTCGCCATCTCTTCCTTCCTGGACCCCCCCCCCCCCCCCCCCCCCCCCCCCCCCCCCCCCCCCCCCCCCCCCCCCCCCCCCCCCCCCCCCCCCCCCCC